>JAXIVD010011416.1:0-11406 GCA_036785275.1 Cancer borealis
CTAATAGGAACGTGATATTGAGAACCTTCCCCTTTCTTTCCTTTCCTTTATTTCGCTCTTTCTTCCCTCCTTTCCTTCTTTATTTATCTCCTCCTTTCCCTTCCCTTCCCTTCCCTTCCCCTCCCTTCCCTTCCCTTCCCTTCCCCTCCCTTCCCTTCCCTTCCCTTCCCCTCCCTTCCCTTCCCTTCCCTTTCCTTCCCTTCCCTTCCCTTCTCTTCCCTTCCCTTCCCTTCCCTTCCCTTCCCTTCCCTTCCCCTCCCTTTCCCTTTCCCTTCCCTTCCCTTCCCTTCCTTCCCTTTCCTTCCCTTCCCTTCCCTTCTCTTCCCTTCCCTTCCCTTCCCTTCCCTTCCCTTCCCTTCCCTCCCTTCCTTCCCTTCCCCTCCCTTCCCTTCCCTTCACTTCCCTTCCCTTCCCTTCCCTTCCCTTCCTCTTCAACACACTGGCGGTACAATATCATACAGAAAATACAATAGTGTAGTAATTTTTAGTATACATAATAACAATGTAGACGAACTTTGAATGTCTATGGAAGAAGTAAGAAAGTAAGAGGAAGGAAGGATGTGTGTGTGTGTGTGTGTGTGTGTGTGTGTGTGTGTGTGTGTGTGTGTGTGTGTGTGTGTGTGCGTGTGTGTGTGTGTCTCCCTGCGCGTGAACATAAGTCAAATGAAGTACTAACCAAAATATAAAAGATACACTAAGTTCATTCCCTATAGGTGAAAAAAAAATCAAAGTAAGTCAATAAGGTAAATAAAGGTAAGTGAATCAAGTAAAAAAAATTGTAAGTGAGGTTGTAATGGAATGGAAAATGGTTAATCTACGTAATTGACTCTCGTTTTTCTCTTTCTCAGCGAGTTTGTGGACAAGTTTGGTGGAGATTTACCGAGTTAGGATGAGAGAGAGAGAGAGAGAGAGAGAGAGAGAGAGAGAGAGAGAGAGAGAGAGAGAGAGAGAGAGAGAGAGAGAAAAGAGAAAAAAATAGACTGATCTTTCTTTATCTTTTATCACTCCATATTTGTCTTATTCCTACATACACATTCGATTATTTCATCCACATTTCACGTCCCACTAAAAATATAACTTTATCTCTTTCCAGGTTAGTGTGGGCGTGACTTACCTGCATTTACTACCACAAGAAGGTAAATAAGACAGTAAGTAAGTAAGTCTCCCTCCTCACACTACAGTCAGGGGTCTTGGTGGGCGCCTCTGGGCATCACACACCTTGAGGAAAGAATGAGGAGTGGACGTACAGGTAAGAGTGAAGGTATACAAGCAACAGTAGCAAGGAGAACAGTGCAAGGAAAAGGAAGGAAGGAAGGAAGGAAATGTATAGTGAAAGTATTTGTAACAGTGAAAATAATAAGGAATAATAATAATACTGTGAGGTTAAGGAGTGGAAGTAACATGAGGGGTATGAAGTTGTACACAGTGGATGAAACAGTAACGGTGAAGGTGTGAATAACAACAGTATTACCGGGAGGAAAGTAACAGACAAACAGACAAAACGGAAGATGCTGTGTGAAGCAAAAAAAAAAAATGTTCTTAGTGAGGCTGAGAAGATTGAAGGTCGCGTCCCTGCCCTCACCCCCTCCAAGGGTCTCCACGCCCCCCCGCTGGCTCTACTTAAGTGGCGTTGTCAGACAAAACACAGAGGGGACCGCCGCCCTTCACCCCTAACAACAACCCCGCCCCGCCACCCTCACCCCGCCCACCCTCACCCCGCCACAACAACCCCGCCCCGCCACCCTCACTCACCCCGCCCCGCCCATCTCGACACAGTTTGCTTTTTTTTTTGCACACAATTAGAAGTAAGTAAAAGTGGAGGAACAAAGGAAGACAGACTGTTTCCAGGACTTTAGTAAAAAGAAAAGAAAAGAAATTAATCAAGGAGTGAAAGTATTAGTTAACTCTTGCATTGGAAAGTTGGACAGAACACGCATTAGAAAGGAGTTGCAAATCTATGTTTATTGAGACTCTATACTCTACTAAACAATGAAGGTGTTAATGCTTCTTTTTGACTTTTTGGTTTTAGGTTAGGTTAGGTTAGGCTAGGTAAGGTAAGGTAAGGATAGGTTAGGCTTATCTATAACATTGAAGGTGAAATAAAAGTATAGTCATCTAGGTGTTCCAGGATGTTCCAGGGTGTTTTAGTGTGTTGAGTGTGTTCGTGCGTTTCCAAAGTCATCGTTAGGTTAGGTTCTCAAGGTCATTGTGAGGTATGTTTGGCGGGAAATACTTGGTTCCGTGTCGTGGTTCCGAGGCGCCACGCGTCATGCAAGTGTTTCCTTCTTAAGTAGTGAAGCTAAACTTAGAACACTGAGTAAACAGGTTCAGTAAGGCGCCACCACCGTGCACTGGGGCGGTGGGAGGGGGGCTAAGGGTAAACACACACACACACACACACACACACACACACACACACACACACACACACACACACACACACACACACACACACACACCGTCGTCACTCTGTCATCTTCGCTTCTCAAATATTAATCTTCAACCTCTTCTTTACCTAGTCCTCTTTCTTCTCTTCCTCCTTTTCCTCTTCTTCCTCCTCTTCCTCTTCTTCCTCCACCCCGACCAACCCACCTTAAGCATACACTACCTCCACCCTCCGCCCACACAGCCTTGCATGACCGCCCATCCCGCCCACTCGTGACCTATTGACCTCAGCTGACCTCATCTCATTACCAAAAGCTTCCCTCCCTCACTCCCTCCCCCATCCCCTCCCCTACATTATATCCATCCCACACACCATCACGATATCAGGCGCGGGTGCTGTTAGGGGGCGTGGTGGGCGTTGGGTGGGGGTGGGTTGCCACGCCCTGCGGCAGGTAATCTGGGGAAGTAGGTGGGCGGTGCCTTGTTGACAGACCCGCCGGCATGAAGGAGGGAAGGAGGGAAGGAGGGAAGGAGGAAGGGAGGGAGGGAGGGAGGGAGGGAAGGAAAGGAGAGAAAGAGGGATGAGTATAAGATGAGAATAAATGTTGACAAGGAGAGAGAGAGAGAGAGAGAGAGAGAGAGAGAGAGAGAGAGAGAGAGAGAGAGAGAGAGAGAGAGAGAGAGAGAGAGAGAGAGAGAGATCATAAGTATACAACATTTAGTTATTTGGGTCGCATACCATTTCTTTTTTTTCTTTTTTTTTTAGTTATGAAAAGTTGCAGGGAATGGCAGGAAGGTCAACGTTTGTGATGGAAGTTTTAATTCTATTTCCTGAGAATTTTCTGGGAACGTTTTAAATAAAGACCAGGATGAGAGGGAAGGATAAGGGGAGGGAGGGAAGAACTTAGGATGAGAGGGGAGAGAGAGAGAGAGAGAGAGAGAGAGAGAGAGAGAGAGAGAGAGAGAGAGAGAGAGAGAGAGAGAGAGAGAATGTGAAATGAGATGGGATGAGAAAATGATAGATGTTAGGGAAAGGTTGATATTAGATTAGGGAAAACGATTCTCTCTCTCTCTCTCTCTCTCTCTCTCTCTCTCTCTCTCTCTCTCTCTCTCTCTCTCTCTCTCTCTCTCTCTCTCTCTCTCTCTCTCTCTCTCTCTCTCTCTCTCTCTCTCTCTCGCTCTCTCTTTTTCTTTCTCTCCCGGATGCTGAAATGGTTCAAGAATTTACTTACTTCATAAAAAAAAGATAGAATATGATCTTTATTCTTTCCTCCTCCTCCTCCTCCTCCTCCTCCTCCTCCTCCTCCTCCTCCTCCTCCTCCTCCTCCTCCTCCTCCTCTTTTGTTATGTTCATGGTCGTGGTTGTGCTTCCCGCGTTCCGTCCGTCTGTTTGTCCGTCCGTCCGTCTGTCTGTCTGTCCGTCCTTCATGCCGCGTGAAAAATTTAGTTGAGATCAGGTGGAAAATATTTGACAAGGCCGAGTGCGTTTTGCGTTTGGTGTTCCGGCGGGTGAGTTGCTGGTGTGTGTGTGTGTGTGTGTGTGTGTGTGTGTGTGTGTGTGTGTGTATGTGTGTGTGTATGTGTGTGTGTGTGTGTGTGTGTGTGTGTGTGTGTGTGTGTGTGTATGTGTGTGTGTGTGTATGTGTGTGTGTGTGTGTGTATGTGTGTGTGTGTGTGTGTGTGTGTGTGTGTGTGTGTGTGTGTGTGTGTGTGTGTGTGTGTGTGTGTGTGTGTGTGTGTTCCTCCTCCTCCTCCTCCTCCTCATCATCATCATCATCATCATCATCATCATCATTATCATCATCAAGCACGGTTCTTCAACTAGCAAAAACGACAACACTTCTCGCTACATTCCTCTTCCTAGCAGTGTTTTTCAGCGAGTGAGTCTCGTCTTGCACACTGCTTGCACGGGTGAGTCACGGCGGAAGCTCAGCGTGACGCACCTCGCTAGCTAAGGAGAGACAGTGTTGGTGTTAGGTTGGCGGCGGTGGGTCAGGGGCTTAGGGCTGCTACACTAAGGCCGCGGGGCTGAGTCACGGCGGGCGAGGAAGAACACTGTTAGCCTCACGCCCTTGCCATTCACGCACGCTTGGCTGTTTAAGGTGGAGGAGGCAGGGGTGAGGAGGTTACGTGTGTGTGTGTGTGTGTGTGTGTGTGTGTGTGTGTGTGTGTGTGTGTGTGTGTGTGTGTGTGTGTGTGTGATGTCCCCCGACGTATCACCACAAAGTTAGTGTTGATAGAGCAGCCGCCGTGGGCACATCCGGTAATCTGAGGTGGGCGTGCGGGCGGGAGTGCGTGCGTACGTTCACCTTTTTGCCTTGCTTGATGCTTGGCCGCCGCGGGAAAGGGCGTCACCTGGCTACACATTCCCTCGTTCCGCTGCACTCTTAGTAAGCTGATCTACGGTGGTGGTCGTCGAGGCGGTGAAGGGGGAGGGGTGGAGGGGCTGCGTGAAGGGGGTGGGGTGGTGTGTGGTGGGGACGGGTGGAGGGAAGGGGCACAGATAGTGGAAGGTCGGTGATGGGAGTAGGAGTAGGAGTGGCGGTGTGTGGCCTTGAAAGTGTCGCTGTGTCGTACTTTTTGTCGTTGGTGCCGCGGGGAGAGACACTTCCCTGAGAACCGGACTGTGTGGGGCCATGTTTTGCATATGTTTTTTGTGTGTGTGTGTGTTTGTTTGTTGTGATTATGACATCAAGTAAGGAGTCACCTCGGGCCGGGCGGGGGCGGTGGGGGGAGGGGGGGAGGAGGATGAAGGACTCGCAGTGAATGAATGAAGGTGAAGGTGGAAGAATATACAGGAATTGATAATGTGTTGACAGGCCTTCATTGAGAGTTAATAAGGCGACCCTCAAGGCTGATACACTGAACACAATAGTTATACATTGAAGGGAAGGAAGGCAGGGTGCAGGAGGGATGGCCAAGGTCAAGGCTGACACACGGAATAAGTAACATGACAGTGAGGAAAGATAAACATCACCAGGTCCTCGGCGCGGTCTGGAGCGGGGGGGTGGGGGGGGAGGCATGCCGTCTGGAGGGACAAAGGTGGCTCTTCCCGCCCCTCGGAGGCCTTCCTGCTGCACCACCGCTGGACACAGGCAGGAAGGATACCGCCTCCAGCCACGCCCTGCCACCCCACCCTCCCTACCCCGCCCTTCACCAAGCCCGCCATTGTTGTGTTGGTGTCCTAGCTGTCCTCTGCACCGCCGGGACGCTCAGATTCCGTCACGCCTTCCTGCCTCCTGTTTGTTGTTGTTGTTTTTGTTGTTGTTGTTGTTGTTGTTGTTTTTGTAGCCAGTTGGGTTGGTGTGGCGGTAGTTTTGCAGTTTCTTATTGTTTCGCAAAGTTATGTATTGATTTCACATCGCATCACTCGTACGTATCTTGCCCTCTTTTTTATACTATGTTTCCCCCGCGGCGTGTTCTGCGTTATTGTGGTATGGTGGTGGTGGTGGTGGTGATGGTAGTTGTGGTGGTGGTGGTGGTAGTGGTAGTGGTGGTGGTGGTGGTGGTGGTGGTGGTGGTGGTGGTGGTGGTGGTGATCGATGGCTTCATCCTGCAATGGATTCCTTGGTTTTCCCGCCAACAAATAGGGTTGTGCCGCTACACTCCCTGAGGTGGAGATGGAGGTAGAGGTGGAGGTGGAGGTGGAGGTATAGCAGTGTACAGCCACATGGCACTCCGACGGACGCCTCGTAGGAGTTACTTACTGTGATTCAAGGAGGGAGGAAGAGAGGGAGGCTGTGAAGGAGGAAGGAGAGAGTAAAGGAGTATAAGAGGAAGGAAGGAAGACTGGCTGAAGGCACGACACTTCCAACCTCAGGAAATGCTTTAGTTTCGCCTTCACGAGCAACAACAACACCACCAACACACACCAGTGACTCAACACCAACCTGTCGAGGCTTAGAACGTCCTGTCAGATGAATGTTGTGATGCGTAGTAGAAGTTTATATATAATAGAATAGAATAAAGACGAATAATGACCAAATAGTAACACCTGAATGTTGTCTTTTTTCCCTTGAGTTAAGGATGCATCGAGGCGTGACGGGCGGGGGGGGGGAGAGAGAGGGAGGGAGAGAGAGAGAGAGAGAGAGAGAGCGGGCGGGCGGGCGGGCGGGCGTACGTGCGGTGTGGTGTGGTGTGGTGTGGTGTGGTGTGGTGTGGAGCGAGGACGCGTTACGGAAGGATGAGTTTATAAATGGTATCAGTAAATGTGATTCTAATTATGGTGTTAAGTGAAGCCTTTGAAACCAGTGTAATGGTGATGGTGATGATGGTGATGATGGTGATGATGGTGTTGAATCCGTATTTTGTGTTACAAGAAACAAAACAAAAGTGATATGCAATTATCAGTTTATTTTATTAAGTTTTCGACATGAACAACAAAAATATATAAATGATAGAAAAAACAGAATTCTGAATTATATAATTATAGCTCAGAAAATATTTGTTATCCTTTGTAGAATTCGTGTCAAAGTTTTACCGCACGACGTTACAACATTTTGATTCGAATACTTAAAAAAAAAAAAACTTGAACGCAGCTCGTCTGGTGTGATGATTAATGAAGAAGCTTCAACGTGTAGACGAGTTGCTGGATGAAAACATACGTGACCATCGCTTGCCTCCTTTGTATCCTTGCTGCACCTCCTCCTTCTCCTCTTCTTTCTCCTCCTCCTCCTGCTGTTCCTTGACGGTTGGCATTTAGGAAGGTGTAATTTAAATATTTCCATGAATTTGTAATATATCCTTAGGGACGCCAGGGGCACTCACTCACTCACTGACTGGCTGACTGGCTGCTGCCTCGTGTGTGTGTGTGTGTGGCTCCGGGGCGCCTCACAAGTCACCTGTCATCAGTCACCACCTGTCACCAGTCACCACCTGTCACCAGTCACCACTTGTCACCAGTCACCACCTGTCACCTGTCACCAGTCACCACCTGTCACCTGTCACCAGTCACCACCTGTCACCAGTCACTACCTGTCACCAGTCACCACCTGTCACCAGTCACCACCTATCACCAGTCACTAGTCAGCGTCGCCTCCTGTCCCCTGGTGGTGTATTAGTGTCCTGGGGCGAGGATGTCATGTTTTTAGATGAAGTCAATGTTTCACGGGAGGAATTGAAGTTTGAAGCTTAGATGCATGTTGCTGTTGTTGTTGTTGTTTTTGTTGTTGTTGTTGTTGTTGTTGTTGTTTGCGGTGGGATGTTTTGTTGTTTGTTTGTTTGTTTGTTTGTTTATTTTGATGTATAGTTGGCGGACAGAGGACGTGACGTGACGCTGGGATGAAATTATTGACAAGAAGACAAATTTTACATCTCTACTGAAACAACTTCCTTTGTTTTCTCCCTGCCGTTGTACTAAGGAGAAAGTTACGTAAAAATTGAATTAAACCTAACTTATATATATTAATGTAAAATATAAACGTACGTATTATAGTAAGAATGAAAACAATGTAGCATCTTAGTGTGGGCGTGATGCTACCATGTACGTGGGCGGGCGGATGGGTGGGTGAGTGGGTGGGTTTGATGGGTCAATGGGTGAGGTGGATTGAATGGATGGGTGGATGAATGAGTGAGTGGGTAGGTGGTGAGTGAGTGAGTAGGTGGGGTGTGTAAGTGGATAGTGGGTGAGTGGATATGTGGGTGAGTGAGTGGATGTGTGGGTGAATGGGTGAGTGAGTAAGTGGGTGAATGGGTGGATGAGTGGGTGAGGTAGGGTCAGAGAGTCACCAAGCGTTGCGTTACTGCCTTACGTGGAGTCAAATCACCGTGCTTGTAACGAGGTGCCGCAGGGCTTTATCTTACTCCCATTGTGTTTCATTTTTAATCAAAGCAAACAGTAAGATTGTGAAGGAAGGGGAGGTGTGGGGGAAGGGGAAGGAGGGTGTTGGGGGTATATTGTTGTGGCAGTAGTGGTGGTGGTGGTATTATGACGTACACACATACATACATACACATATAATCGATGACAAGTATGATAACAAAGAACATAAAACATAAGGTCTCTGATATAAGGCGAGTTGGGAGGAGGAGGAGGAGGAGGGAGGAGGAGGGGGGGGATTGGAGAGGTGACATGATGTGGTGAGGGGGGGAGGGTGTGCCGGCAGCTTTATCCTTTATGTTCCTTTGTATAGCTGCGATAGAGAGAGAGAGAGAGAGAGAGAGAGAGAGAGAGAGAGAGAGAGAGAGAGAGAGAGAGAGAGAGAGAGAGAGAGAGAGAGAGAGAAAATAACGAACGCAATACCTCCTAGCAGGAATTAATTAAATGACTACGTGGCTCCTTCTGCGCCTCCTTCATCTGTTATGTGACGCTGAGGGAGGAAAGGACCAGGTGAGAGTGACATACCTGGACACATGAATTAGGAAAGAGGAGGTGTTTTTTTAGGCTGCAAGGAAGGTGAGGGAGAGTGGAAGGTGATGGTGACTGATAGTGACTGGTGGTGGTGGTGGTGATGGTGGTGGTGATGGTGATGGTGATGGTGATGGTGATGGTGGGGATGATGGTGGTGTGTATTGTTTTGTATGATGGTTACAGTGCTAAGTACACACTGTAGGATGGTGTTTTCCCTTTCTAGAGGCTATATAGTGAGCGTGTCGTGATGTAGATCCAAGAATAAGAACAGATAATTATGATCATAAATATAAGAAAAAAAATATTGTGTAACGTGTCAAAGAAGAGACAACTTTTTTTTCTCTCTCTCTCTCTCTCTCTCTCTCTCTCTCTCTCTCTCTCTCTCTCTCTCTCTCTCTCTCTCTCTCTCTCTCTCTCTCTCTCTCTCTCTCTCTCTCTCTCTCTCTCTCTCTCTCTCTCTCTCTCTTTCTCATCGGATCGGGGTAACAATTGCGTATAAATAAGCGTAGGTTGATCCGGTCAGCTTGATGCGTCTCCCTCCCACGGTCAAGCTTAATTTGTCGTGTTCAGTCGTCTTCTCCCAGTGTGACGAGCGAGGGTCCTTCTCCTCTACTCCACGGGCGAGGAGAAGCATGGGCGTGAGGCGGCGATTTCAAGGACACTGTTTGGGATATGTTAGGCTGGTGAATAATGTGTGTGTGTGTGTGTGTGTGTGTGTGTGTGTGTGTGTGTGTGTGTGTGTGTGTGTGTGTGTGTGTGTGTGTGTGTGTGGGAACCTAGCTGGCACCTGTCACGTTACTTGTAAAGACTTTTATAGGGGAGGCACGAAGAAGAGAGAGAGAGAGAGAGAGAGAGAGAGAGAGAGAGAGAGAGAGAGAGAGAGAGAGAGAGAGAGTAAAACACACACACACACACACACACACACACACACACACACACACACACACACACACACACACACACACACACACACACACACACACACACAACAACAACAACAACTAACAGACAGACAGACAGACACAGTATCAGAGTATAAAATGTCAGCCTTGCCTCGCCCAGCACATCCCAACAGGTGAGGTGAGTGCTTGGCGGGCCCGTGTCAAGGTGTCAAGGTGGTCCGTCCTGGTCCTGACAGTGGTGGTCGTCGCGGGTGGTAAGGACCGGGACAGAGGCGTGCTGCTGGAAGGGCTGTACCGTTCTAATGAAGCTGTATGTTTGTATGTACGTATGAAAGTAAAGTCAAAATGTTGCCTTTATAGTGTTGTCTGCATCGTGGATTTTAAACTTTTGAGTGTGGAAGAAAAAAAAAGATGATCTTTTAGAAATATTACGGAAACATTAATATATTTTATCAGTATAGTTCACAACAAAACACTTCCCTTTCCCTTCTAAATACATTCTTCTCCCCTTCCCTCTCCCCTTCCCCTTCCTCCCTCGTCCTGCGCTGCCACATTGAAGACACCCACGCATCACTTGGTAAAACAAAACACTTTCCCATCCTCTCCCCTTCCCTTCCCTTTTCCCTTCCCCTTCCTCTTCCTCCCTCGTCCTCCCCTCGTCCTGCCGCATACACCCACGCATCACTTCATACAACACTGTCATCCTCCCCCGTCACCGCGCCTCCATGCCTCGCTTACAGGTGGTGGTCGAGGCGCCTCCAGTGTTGGATCCCGAGGCGTGACGCTCCTCCCGACCCTGACAGCCTGTTTTTAGGTAAATCTCCGTTGCTGACTCATGGCTCAGTACCTTGATGAAACAGAATTGCCTCCCTCTCTTCCACCCCCTACGTCTCCTCGTCCTGCATGTCATCGTTTAAGGGTCACCAGACGCGTGCCTCCTAGTCATCACGTCGTAGACACAGCAAAGTGCAGAGTCACCAAGTTCTTGCAGACACACACTCCCATTGCATTGTTCAAAGCGTCACGTAACACAACACATTTTTACATCGCTGGCAGCCTTTATGGTGTAATGACTGACTTACCTCCTCCTCCTCAACACTATAACACACTGTAACACCTTCCGCTCCACCACCACCACACACACACACACCCACCGTAACACAGCCTCAAGGTAACACATAAGAACATAAGAAAATATTGAGGCTGCAAAAGGCCAGTTGATCTACACAAGGCAGCTCCTTTGCACATAACACTTACAAATGCAACACTGTCATGGCCGGTGGTTAGGTTAGGTTAGGTTAGGGGAGGTTAGGTTAGGTTAGGTTTGGTTTGGACAGGTTAGGTTAGGTTAGGTTAGGTTAGGTTAGGTTAGGATAGGATAGGATAGGATAGGATAGGATAGGATAGGATAGGATCACAGGAAGGGTGTGTGCTGCACCTCACCTGCTGGCATCACACCCACGTCAAGACTGGTGGCGATTCCAAGTAACTAAACATGTATATCACTTCTTACTTAGTATTGTTGTTGCTGTTTTTTGTTGTTGTAGCAGCAGCCAGTATCAACACACACACACACACACACACACACACACACACACACACACACACACACACACACACACACACACACACACACACACACATCAAGCCACACTTATCTAACACACGCACGCACACGGGAGGCTGAACAACCTTATCAAAACACCAGATACTCCATCACCGCCCACCCATCCCTTAACCCCTCCCTCCCTACCCTCCACTCCCTCCACT
>JAXIVD010011417.1:10000-11403 GCA_036785275.1 Cancer borealis
TATTACTACTGTCACTAACACTACTACCTGGCAAGCGATGTCAGGCCCCTAGCGACGTCCTTCCGAATCGAGATTTTGTAATTACTGTACATTAGAAGGAACTTGCTCAAAGTTTACTATGTTGACGAATAATGTTTTAGTTGCGGATTGGCTTCTAAGTATTTGTCCAGTCTATTTTTGAATGTATTAATTGTTTTACTGTCGACGACATTGGCGGGCAGGGAGTTCCAAACGTTAACGATCCGATTGAAAAAGAAATGTTTGGCTTCGTTTGATGTGAATCTTTTACCAGTAATCTTAAAAGTATGACGTCTTCTTGTTATATTTGATCGATCAAAAGTAATGTAATCTTCTGCATTGATATTATCAAATCCTTTAATTATCTTGAACATTTCAATTAAATCTCCTCTCATCCTTCGTTTTTCGAGGCTGAATAAGTTTAATTCTTTAAGTCTTTCTTCATAAGGTTTATTTTTCAGCCTTGGAATCATTTTCGTTATTCTACGCTGGACTCTTTCCAGTTTGTCAATGTCCTTTCTGTAATATGGGGACCAGAACTGTACGCAATATTCAAGATGAGGTCGTACTAGTGAATTATGCAGTTTTAATATGACTTTTTCTGATTTATTTTCGAAAGTACGCCCAATAAAGCCGACCAATCTGTTAGCGGTTTTAACTACCTCTGAGCAATGCTGACTGGGTTTTAAATCGCTTGATATTGTGATTCCTAGATCTTTTTCCTTGTTCACTGCAGAAAGTAGTTTTCCATTCATTTGGTACTGAACGTGATCATTATTTCTTCCGATATGTAGTACCTTACATTTATCAACGTTAAATTTCATTTGCCATTTATTGGCCCAAGACGTTAGTCGATCAAGGTCTGATTGTAAGACTTCTCTGTCACTTGTCGAAGTTACTTTACTGGCAATTTTCGTATCGTCAGCGAATTTTGATATTTTGCATGAGATCCCATCATCTATGTCATTAACATATATCAGAAACAAAATAGGGCCAAGTACTGAACCCTGTGGTACGCCACTTTTTACGTTTAACCATTGAGAGGAGACACCGTTTAAGACTACTCTCTGTTTACGTTCAGAGAGCCAGTCCTGAAGCCAATTGTAGATGCTACCAGAGATACCGTGAATCTTTAGTTTGTTAAGCAATCGTTGATGGGGAACTTTATCAAAGGCCTTTTGAAAATCCAGATATATGATATCTACTGCTCTGCTTTCATCGTACGTGTCAAAAACATTGTAAAAGAAGTCTAATAAGTTAGTTAGACATGAACGTTTATTACGGAAACCATGTTGTGAGGGTTTAATTATATCGTTGTCTTCAAGGAATTTCACCATATTGTCACGAATGATTGTCTCCATTAATTTACATACTACTGACGTCAG
>JAXIVD010011418.1:0-5000 GCA_036785275.1 Cancer borealis
GTGTGATCCAGAGGTGTGTGTGTGTGTGTGTGTATGTGTGTGACCACGTACTGAACTGTCAAGGTGAGACAAAAGTTTAACCTATACCATTCACATGTCAAAAAGGATGTCTCTTGTTTATATAGTCAGTCCTCCACCACTACCCTTACTACCATCACCTCTACCGACACTCCTCCCTACTTCCCCCTCTTCTACAATGTTTTTTTTTTTATTGTTATCAAGAAAGAGAGCGAAAAAAATAACAATAGTTCCTCCGTCTGCCGTGTTAGCCACCCCCACAACCCCGTCAGAGAGAACAAGTGAAGCGTTCAGAGGCACTCATTGTTTGGAGAGAGAGAGAGAGAGAGAGAGAGAGAGAGAGAGAGAGAGAGAGAGAGAGAGAGAGAGAGAGAGAGAGAGAGAGAGAGAGAGAGAGAGAGAGAGAGAGAGAGAGAGAGAGAGAGAGAGAGAGAGAGAGAGAGAGAGAGAGAGAGGGAGGGGTGAGTGGGTACGCTGGTGTTGGGAGGCTTAAAGGTAGTGAGAAGAGGGCTTTGGGAAACACGGAAAGAAAGGGATGTGGGTGGATGGCCGCTGAGAGGAAGGAAGGAAGAAAGGAGGGGGAAGGAAGCGGTGGAGATGCAGACAGGTTAGGGAGGATTAAGGAGCAGGTTATATAAGAGAGAGAGAAAGAGAGAAGAAAGATCATATAAAGAAACCCTGTGTATTTGTGGTGTTTGTCCCGAGCGAGGCTTTCTCTAACTCTGTCATCGGTTACTTCCATCCGTTGTCATCTCTCACCTTCCCCCTCTTCCTCCTTGCCCCATCCTTCTCCATAAGACGTGCGAGGAAGCGACTGGCGGACAGAGGCGAGGGAGATAGGTGGCTCTAGACAGACCCAGACACCAGGAACATTTCAGCTGTCAAGGGGATTTATATAGGAGCATTGTAAAAAGACACACACACACACACACACACACACACACACACACACACACACACACACACACACACACACACACACACACACACACACACACACTGTCTCCACCACTACTACACTTTGATAGGTTAACTTCATTCATAGCTCTTAAAAAACTCTATACCTTATAAAATCAAGCATTTTTTTTGACATTTTCTGGCCTTTTGTGAGATAAACACTGGAAAAAATAACTGAAACCCGAAATGAAATAAAAGAACTGGTGAATTTATTTTTTTCTTTAGTTTATCATCGAAGAGTGACATGCATACAACGTGATTTTCTTTCCTCCAACCGACCCTCCACGTAGCCAAGCAAGCCTCTCCCTTTCGTAATAGTCATTGGCTGGATCGATCAACGCGGTGCAGACAAAAGGATTTTTGTTCTGCCTATCAGACCGTTCCACTCCGGGTTATATTTTATAGACACGAATCGATGAGCAGAAATTTTGACTTTTGTTTTGTCCTCACTAATCAGTTTAAGGAGTTAAATGTGGAAAAAATGTGTAGTGTTATGCTGCAGAAGAAACTGAACAAGAATAATAACAATGGAAGAATCGTAGAAACAACATTATTCTATTATTTTCATATCCTTGTTTTTTCTCCTCCTCACTTTCACTTTCACATTCTTTCGAAATCAAACTAAATGAGAAATCTATAATCACATCATTGTCCTTTGCATTAAGTAAGGTACTGCTTACGATAGGATAAGAAAATGGAATGTATTTTGGAACGGAAAATATCAAGAATGTAATACTAAAGTTTTGTTATGCTTTCTTCTATATTTTGTAGGTAACTTTTCTTATCAACACTTGTATTCATGTCGCTCCTCAAACGTCATTTTTACACAATATCATGATTTCCCGCTAGGTATATGTGTAGGACGATGATATTCTCCCTTTGCTGTCATATCTTGGGTGTATTTTTGAGGGAAGTCAAATTGGAGGCACTATTTTTCATACCACGTTTTACTCTATCTCTCTCTCTCTCGTCTCGTGGCATACAAGACAAAAAATGTTCCCCCTCGTTTTGTATTACAGCAATAGAAAATGAATATTTCGTTGACGTCTCAAGGGGTGTAGCAAGGATGAATATTCAGAGAGGGAGGACGACGAAGAAGACGACGAGGAGGAAGAGGTGGTGATGGTGGTGGTGGTGGTGGTGGTGGTGGTGGTGGTGGTGGTGTTAGTGTTAGCATCCACACCACCTGTTTCTATGACTATTTTTTTTTTACACGAGAATATGCTTGAGTTCCACAACTAGGCTTATTAATAGAGAAATGGTGACTATATCCTGCTTCCATTGGCATTACAAAGCTTCTTCGTTTGCAGAATTATATATTGAATGAAGCAAGGAACCTATTCATACTCTGCACACCAGCAATACTTAACAATAATGAGTGCTCACAAATATAGTTGACGTTGTTCAGTATTTATAAGAGAATTAACAAAAGCTTACAACACTCATTCATACAAACAAATGGTAGTTAATGGAAAAAAAGTTGTATTCCAAAAGTATTTGTTTAGAAAAAAAATACCTACTTGATCTATAAAAGTTGACATGATCACTAGAATTTGTTTTTTTATTTTACATGGAAGAGTAGGTATACATACAAGTATTCATGCGTGTGTGTTTATTTATTAATGTAGTTAGTTATATATATTAATCAGTTAATTGATTATGTATTTATTCACTGATTGCTTTGAAAAATCACCATTTGTTAATTGAGGGTTATAGTTATACATTATACTTTGTATTTAACATGTAAAGGTCATGTGTCTTTTCCGGTACCACTACTTACCTGAAGTCTCGATTAAAGTTTATGAATTACATAAAGATAATTGTGAATCTCATGATAGATGAAAAACAGCCAATCATCGGCGCCCAGATGAAAAGTTTTAAGATATAAATGGGAAAAGATTGAGCTAGATGCAACTTTACAGAAATAAAATTCAGGAAATTGGAACCTAATTTAGTTCGTGAGTGAGCCAGGCAGCTTAATACTCTCCTTTTGGAAGAGTTTTAACCTCAGGAAGGAGAATAGAGGAAGACGGAATTTGCTTGTAAATGGGATAATGAAGGTGAAGATGATGTGTTCCTGCATTATAAAGATGAGCTGAAGAGGCACGAAAATGAGTTGCAAGGCCCTTGAGCGGCTCCGTTGCAGCAGTTAGCTAATTCAAAAGAGCAATAACTGAAAAATAACATGCAAGTATAACTAGAGAAGCAGCTCTGCGACCGCAGTGGAATTTCAAGATTGAAAACAGTCCGATAAAGGTGAAGAAACAATAAGAAGAAAAATCTTTAATTCTTCTACGTTTCAAAATGGTGATGTGGTAATAGGTTGGTGGGCTCCCCTCACACTATCACTTCAAAGCAGTATCGTCTGGGTTTACACACAGTTAGTAACCGTGTTCGGTGCCAGTCACCCCTCACAACTAAATCCCTAATAGTTTTCAAGAATCAAATCAGCCTCATGTCCATAGCTCGATTGGTGCACTGAAGATAAACAGACAGACAACAGCAGCAAACAAAATCCCTAGGCCTAACATCAGTCTGGAGGAAAGATAGGAGGGAGAAAGGAGAAAGACATGACAGGTAGAGGACGCGAGCCTTCAGTGTGACAGGACTGGTCATGACACCAGATTATGTACACAAAGACCAATCTTTCCACTGTGACCTGTTGGACGAGAAAGGTTTGCTGGAGTGTGTGAGGAGCGGCGAGTCACGTACTAAGGGAAGAGGCTCTCGAGTGACGTCTGGGTTACGCAGAAGTGGAAGACAGTCGGTGTGATGGTGAATGACCTCTGCGTCTTAAGCCTGAGAAACAGTGAATGTAATACAGGAAAGAGGAGGGTCGCTATATGGCTGGAGTAAGCGGCAGTGATCTCTTGTAGCCTATGGTGTGCTGTACTTACGGCACGTCCGCCGTGTGCTGGTGCTTCATGTAGTCAGTGACAGTGTCGAAAGCCATTTTTTTGTATATCTCATAGTTCAAAGTAGAAAACATGTGCTTTGTGCCTTTTCTTTGTGCGGGAAAGACTTTCTGCCGCCACCTATTGTATGTTATTACCATTTGTATACTCGCCATTACCACAAAAGCCACATATGTCCAGCTGTTTGGCAGGGGGAGGGGAGTAATTATCTCCCGGCCTCGTGAGTTATGGCCCATCAAGACATGTCTCTCTAGCTGGCCCTTAAATTCAAGTGAAGGGTTGGACGTTCGGGCGCAGAAAAGCTGACCAGCGTCAAGTCTCATGCTTGACGTCTAGTATGTCATTCTCCCAGACTGTTTTTAAGTCGGATATGTTTCCTGTCATTCATGTTGTGTTTGTGACTTGTGAAAGAACATCCGAACACTTAACTTTATCCTCTTTTTTTTTTTCCATCAACATGAGACGTGAACTCCTTCAGCTTACAGAAGGTGCATTATAAGAAACTTAGGAACTATAATTACCATAATCCATTAGTAAACTCAATTACTGTCCGGTTATTAGGGAATGACAATTTGCAAGCTTTTCTTTCATTGAACCCTGTAGGTTTACCTTTTGGACAGTTTAATTTTTTGATAAAGTTTTGCCGCCAAACTAACTGATCTCACATGGATATAATCATATATGCATGTAAGATTTGCAAGTCTTCCACATAGCACAGTAAGTAATGTTACGATATGAGCAAAGTGGGGCGTCCATAGAGCAAGGATTTGTCCAGAAGAGCAGCGTCGCGCACACTGAAATACTAAAATGGAAGCCGTGCAAGGTGTTGGAAACGATCTCTATCATATAGCGGCTTTAGGATGCCACGCAGACTCAATCCCATGAGAGATGTGCTACAGGCGACCAGAAAATTGTTACCGCCTTCATTCCTTTCCAATTGATCACATGTCTCTTGCAATACGGGTGTTGCATGAAAGTTATGAAGCAACGTATTCAAGTGAGGTCTCGGTTCCAATGTTATAAAGACCATTACCCTGAGCTATCTGTGTAATGAAAGGTATTGCATTGCATCGTTGGTTTCGTTCTTATATATGCATATGTATGATCAGG
>JAXIVD010011419.1:0-7500 GCA_036785275.1 Cancer borealis
GTGAGCGAGTGAGGAAGGAAAGAAAAACTTACACTTATATTTCTTTTCCTTGACTAGATCTTCCAACACCCAACAATTTCTTCTTCTTCGCCCCTTCAAGATACGATAATTACACCTTTGATATCTAATGTAAGAAATACTGAGTAAATCTACACAATATTAATTTGTTTTAGCTAAATATAGGTTTGTAATAGTTCTGAGGTGACGCAAGATTTATGTACATTGGAAACCTAGATTTAATGATATAAAGGATCTCTTGCCCGTGAATCCTACTGCAGCGACGCCCCAGGAACACTTAGGATAATGTAAAGGACACATTGACATCATCCACACTCGGCATCTATAGTAAGGTCGCGGCTCATGAATAAATAAATATAGCTGTGTGCTGTGTCTGATAGAGGTAAAGAGTCAAAGCAATTCTTTATTTATCTAGTCTCTTAATTTTTTACATATTTACTTCATACTTAATGAGGACAGACGAATCACTATTTTTACTGTTTATGGTATTTATGAAATGTTTCTCGTGCGATTTAAGTTTTAAGAAAGTAATTGAATAATGTGAATGTAAAACTATGAATCGAAACATTTATTATAACCGATAGTTTCCTGTCAGCCTCGCTCCCATAACACCTTCATGCATGGACAGTGGCCGAGAAAAAAAAACATTGCGAAATTAAACTAAAATGGAATGTAATAAGCTGCTTACGTAAGTACTATTGTTCAGAAATACACTTTTTTCTTCAAATCATAAGTAGTTTTTTTATATGTGAAACTCATATCTACGTGACCTAACTGTGGTATTTCGTGGCATGACTGATGTGCCATTTTATTCTGCTTTGATATTTTGTCTTTTTTTTCACTCTTTTTTCTTCCTCGCCTCTCTCTCTCTCTCTCTCTCTCTCTCTCTCTCTCTCTCTCTCTCTCTCTCTCTCTCTCTCTCTCTCTCTCTCTCTCTCTCTCTCTCTCTCTCTCTCTCTCTCTCTCTCTCTCTCTCTCTCTCTCTCTCTCTCTCTCTCTCTCTCTCTCTCTCTCTCTCTCTCTCTCTCTCTCTCTCTCTCTCTCTCTCTCTCTCTCTCTCTCTCTCTCTCTCTCTCTCCACATACACCTTATTCAACGTATCTTCCCCACGCGAGATGCTTACTAACTTGTTATATTCCACGCTACATCGTCCCCTTTCTTCTGGTTCCTCTTTATTTTGTATCCATCGTGCGAAACCTTAGAATAAGTCGTGGCATTAAAGCGAGTTTGACAGTTTAGTGGATTAGATTGTTTTATCCACCATGAAAGGACAGAAAGCTTATGGTACGGAAGATAGAAAAAATATGTAAAGGATTGAAAAGAAGTTAAGACAATGATGAAAAAAAGTAGAAATATAAACATAATGAAAAAGAAAATGAGGTTATTATTGTCACTTCGATATATACAAAATAAACTGACTCCCTGATATTAATACTTCCATCTTATCACGTACCATATCCATCACAAACACAGTCTCAATAGTTTGATGTATTGTTTACCACAACCTAACTTGTGATGTCGTTTAGCTGGCAAGGCAAACATAATATCAATCAGTCAGCCTTACTTACCAACACCTTGACAACCACACATCTTCTCAGCTCCACGTCTCCCGCACCGGCAGCCAGACAGACACCGACAGACAGACGTACTCCTCAACCTTACCAATATCTTCCAACACCACTTACGTCCCCTCCCAGCCCCAGCCCATCCCTCTCCTCTCTGTCCCATCCTATTCCATCCCATCCCAGCCAATGTCCGTCACTTGCTTGCCTCTTTCATACTGCACAGCCACATTCTGAAAACTCTTGGATCTCGTGACAGTTTTTAATAGTTTTTTTCATTTGTTTTATCCGTCCTATTTTTTTTACCTGGGTTTTTTTTTTTCGTGTTATTTTTTGTGTTCGAAGTATTTTTGACGCTAGTTTTTCATGTATTCACTGGGGACACATATTTTGGGGGTTCAAGGATAATTATGTATGTATATATTTTTTTTCATTATGTTTATATATCTAGTTTTTTTTTATCATATTTTTTTTTTCTATCTTTTCAGTTTTTTTTTCTATTTTTTTATCGTCTTTTTTTATTGTTTCTTTGTTTAAATACACTTCCTGTTCTTTTTATTGCCAATTATCTTTCTTTTCTTTCTTTTCTTCTCTTTTTTTTTTCTTCGTTCCTTGTCAGCATCTATTCTTCGACCTCTCATTTTCCTCTGAAATTTTTGGTGTTTTTTTTTTTTTTTTTTTCCCCGCTTCCTTCACTCTCCACTTTTCTTCAATTCCGTAACCAATTTTTTTCCTTTTTCCTTTTTTGTATTTTTTCACCATGCATGCTTTTTTTCTCTTCTTTCTTACTTTTTTTTCTCTCTCTCTCTCTCTCTCTCTCTCTCTCTCTCTCTCTCTCTCCTCTCTCTCTCTCTCTCTCTCTCTCTCGCTCTCGCTCTCGCTCTCCCTCTCGCTCTGGCTCTCCCTCTCGCTCTCTTTTTCTCTCACTTGCATTTTAGTTTTTCTATCTTGCCTTCCAGCTTTTCTTATTTGCTTTTTTCTTTCTTTACTTTTCTTTTCTCTTTTTTTCTTCTTTTCTTCTTTGTATAATTTTTTTCTTTCCTTTCTTTTCTTTTTTTTCTTTTTTTCTTCTTTTTTTCTTTTCTTTTCTTTTCGCTATTTCTTCATCACTGTCATCACTACCATTTTATCGTCTTCCTTGTCGTTGTCATTCTCCTTCTCCAACCTCCTCCTCCTCCTCCTCCTCCTCCTCCTCCTCCTCCTCCTCCTCCTCCTCCTCCTCCTCCTCCTCCTCCTCCTCCTCCTCTTTCGTTGTCCTACTTCTTTTCGTATACCTTCATTTCGTATTCTATCCTCTCTTACTCTTATTCTTCCTACATCTCATCTTCCATCTCCTCCTCCTCCTCCTCCTCCTCCTCCTAGCCGTCTCCATCCTCTTCGTCTTTTTATTTTGTATTATATCTTCTCTTCCTCATTCATTTCTTCCTTCATATCCTCCTCCTCCTCCTCCTCCTTTTCTACCATCTCTTCTCCATCTCTTCTCCTCGCTGCTCCTAAGTTATCTCATCCTCCGCCTTCTTTTCCTCCTCCTCTTCCTTCCCTCTTCCTCCTCCTCCTCCTCCTCCTCCTCCTCCTCTTCCTCATCCCTGCAGGTGAGTGGCAGGTAGGCGGGGTCTCATCACTTTAGACTGCAAGTAATTAACACGGCTCCTCCCTCAACAGTCAACACTTTTCTGCCTCCCCCTCTCCCTTAATTAATGTCGGGCCTCGTAAAGTGAGGAAGCTTTTTGGAGGGCAATTTGCGTCAAGTTTTTTTTTTTTATTGTATAGTGTGTCCGAATGATTAATTTAAACTACCTCTCCCACCCCTTACCGAGAGAGAGAGAAAGAGAGAGAGAGAGAGATGATAAACGACTCAAGGGAAGAATGAAGGATATAGAAAGTGAATATAAAGCGAGTATTATGTTGAGTGTATAATGTGTGTTTATCGAGACAGATAAACAGACTAAGATTGGAATGTAAACAGAGGAAATGGATGATCGGTGTGTACTTTCTTTTTTCCGTTTGATATGTTCCTTTCTTTCTTTTGATTAGTGTGACTGGAGGGAATGAGGCAATAGAAATACAGGCTGTTATTGTCACGACCATTATTTCTTCCTGGAACTAAATATTACTAACTCTCCTGCACACTGATATATAAGAAAAAAAACATAAAAACAAGCTAAATTTATATAAGGTTACTATAGTTTTTATGTTTGTTTGTGTGTGTGTGTGTGTGTGTGTGTGTGTGTGTGTGTGTGTGTGTGTGTGTGTGTGTGTGTGTGTGTGTGTGTGTGTGTGTGTGTGTGTGTGTGTGTGTGTGTGTGTGTGTGTGTGTGTGTGTGTGTGTGTGTGTGTGTGTGTGTGTGTGTGTGTGTGTGTGTGTGTGTGTGTGTGTGTGTGTGTGTGTGTGTGTTTTGATCAAGTTAATTCATAAAAACTAGAATTCTGCTCCAAAACAAGAGAGACAAAGGCAAATATCAACGTCTTTGTGAGAGCGAATCAAAGAGCAATCTACGCAGCTAAGTCAAGGCGGCGAAGAATGGAACGAAGCGTAGATCTCTGTGCTCTAACCTTACTTCCCATCCCACTCCTCCTCTTCCTCCTCCTCCTCCTTCTCCTGCTAGCCCCAAATTCAGACTTGCCGTGATCAGATTAGGATAGTTAAGACTGCTTCTCTCCACCATTATCTTACTGACTTCCTGCAAGCTTCACTCAGCCTCCTCCTCTTCCTCCTCTTCCTCCACCTCCTCCGCCTTCACTTGCTCCTCATCTTCCTTCTCTTTCCGTTTCTGCTTCCGTCTCCTCTTCCTGTTTCTCCTTTTCCTGTTCCTATTACTTCTCGTGATTCTCCTCCTCTTCCTCCTCCTCTTCTTCCCCCTCCTTTATCATATTTGCTGTCTACACCCTTCAGAATTCTTGCCTCCTGCACCTTCATTACTTTCTGTCACTTTAGTCTCCTTTCCACACACGTCCACTTTTTTTTTCTTTTTCTATCCACCATATTGCATCAACTTTTTTTATTCTCTCCATTTCTTTAGCACCGTAACTGCAATTGCTCCTTCACTCCCAGTTACCCGCAGCCTTTTCTCTGCTTGCCTCCTTCTCCTCCTCCCCCTCCCCCTCCTATCCTCTTTCTTACCTTATCCTTCCTGCGTAGCCTTGCATCATCCAACTTCTCCGCCGCCCACCACCCAAATGCTTCCCTTGCATCGCTGCTTTTTTCGCCAGACTGAGAAATCCTACCTCGCACGCCCCAAGAGGACTGGAATAGGGGTGGAAGGTGCGAAAAAAGAGCCTTCATTCCCCACTATGCTGGAAGGGACAGGCTCCAGGTTTTTACTTCCCCTGCCCACCCTGTATTTTTGTTTCCGTTGGCAATTAGTTTCTCATGTAGAACTTTTGTTTTAATTTTGTTAGCATCGAGGACACAGGGAGAGGAGGTGGGAGGGGGGGACTCATATTTCGATTATTCTATTTGTACCTGTCTGGTGCTATAAAGTCGTTTTTTTGTGTTCGGGGGAAAAAAAGATAAAGCAAAAGTATCGAAGAGCGGAACACATTGGTACACACAGGATAGTACACACATCCACGTACACACTCACACACACACATGGGAGGGGGATGGGGGGGTGAGACCATGTACGTTCACCACGACACTCGTAAAACTCACGGGCGGTAAAGGTCACTCCTGAAAACTCTTTGACTCTATATTTGTTTTATTTGGTAAACATTTTTTGGACAACATTTTTACTTCCCAAACGTGTGTAAAATGGAATTGAAATGAACAGCGCAAGTACTTGATATTCACCTTTCTTTCTCTCTCTATTTCGCCTCGCCACACTACACCACACCACCACACACTACACCTCCCAGCGAGTGGTTAAAAGTCCCCATCTGTGCCTCCAGGAGAGAGAGCCGCTCAAATGTTCTTTATAGTAAGCGATGGTTGTGCATGTTTAATTTTGTTTGATAATCCATTCAATATTGTTAATTTAGTGTTTGAATTGAAAATGACGCAGGTATGTCTTATTGTCAGATCCTGTTGATGGCGTTGAGTGTCTTGTGCGTGTTTGTAATACGTTTTATATGACTGTATTACCGTGAATCAAATACCACTTCAATTAACCCTCGTGTGAGAAATTCATAGACTCAAAGACGCAGGCAAGCTATTTACAATACAGAAAAAGAAAACATGAAGTGGCAACCATAATATCATGTAGTGAAGTGTATTGAAGAGAGAATCGTCCTCTCGTGCAAGACCCGTTAATACAGTAATTTAGTTCAAAAATTCAAGACTCCAGATTCCCGATCCATATGTTAGAATTAGTCTGTCACCTATTATAAACCTGATTACTAACATTTCTCTTCAGCTATAGTGACATCTGCCTTTTCATAACACTGTTTTGTTTACCAGCAGCACTCTATCCCATCCCTATTCTCTTTTTAATTTGTTCAATCATGAATTGGACTTGCACCATCTTTTTTTATCCTTAGTATATATATTCCTGAAAACATTTTGTTATTGCATACTTTTTTAGTATTGTGATCCAGTATATAATTGTTCAGTATCACCTTTGTTCTCATATCCATCATTTGTCTCTTTTTCTTTGTAATTCCAGTCTTCTGTTGTTAGTCATCTGTAGAATCGCTCATCAGAATTATATGATTCGGTAGTGTGATTTTTTTTTTTATGTTTTATTCATTTGTTTTCATTCATTATTCTTCTCATACCAAGCTCATAAAGACTCACTCTAATACCGCAGTGAACAGTTTAAAAGAAATAGTATCATGTCTGACGCTTTTCTTGATATTTTCTCGCTGACCTTATGTGCAGTAGCTTTATAGTGACAGTGCTTTCCTAATAGATGTGTTCCAATACCTTCACATATGTTTCCTCTACACCCTGTTTCCGGAGTATTTTCATAACTGCTGAGTTTTCCACTGAGTCAAAGGCTTTTCGTAATCTATGAAAGCCATGCATAGTGGTTTAGTATATTTCAAATATTTCATCTACTACTTAATGAATGTCTATGCTAGTTATTGAATAAACAGTGGAGGCACAAGCTGTAGCTGCGTGTAGCTGCAGGCGCTCATCTCCTGTCACATCGGTCTTTGAGCCTATGGTGGAAAGTGTTCCGTTACCCCGGGACACAGAGCCATTATGACATCCGAATTTCCACAGTTTACCTTCTCCAAGTTTCCCTAAGTACCCATTTATCGACCAACCCATTTGGAAGGATGAACAGCTGGGTGAGCTGTGAATCTATTCCGAAATTTCTAAATGTTGTCCTTCTTACACTCTTTTACGTGACCTTTGTATTGAAGGCACCTACTATGAAAGAGTGTTGTTTGTTTGTTGTTTTTTTCATATCCTCAACATCTAGTCTGATGTGTGTGTGTGTATGCCTCTGTTATTTTTTGTTTTGTTTTTTTGTTCAGTTTCATTATTAATCCTGGTGTGTACTCTCGCTGACACTATAAAAGATTTATTTCCTGATACTTCTTCATTCACCAGAAAGTCTACTCCATGTTTTTTATTGTCTTTTTACTTCTGCTGCAAAAAATGAGATTATTCTTCAACTCTGTAGATAGACTTAAAGAATGTGCTGTAGTTATGACTTCTCTCAGATCACTGAGGTATTCTTTCCTTTTCGTTCATTTAGAAAAATCCTGTGATATCCGTCTATATTTGAAAACATTGATATTTCTTCCTTTCCATATATTGAATTGGAATAATAGAATAGAAGAGTGTGTGGCTGTAACGTCTGGGTTATACAAATATGTATTTATATTGTCTTTATTATAATACGTTCTGCATATGGAAAGTTATGACGCAGAAAAGAAAGCCTTATGTTTGTTAATGAAGATATCCAAGTTATTCTTTGACCTGGTCACCACCTCGTTTACACTGTCATTATTCCAACCTTTGTTTGTTGAC
>JAXIVD010011420.1:0-5000 GCA_036785275.1 Cancer borealis
TATATATATATATATATATATATATATATATATATATATATATATATATATATATATATATATATATATATATATATATATATATATATATATATATATATATATATATATATATATATATATATATATATATATGAATATATATATATATATGAATATATATATATATATATATATATATATATATATATATATATATATATATATATATATTTATATATATATATATATATATATCTATATATATATATATATATATATATATATATATATATATATATATATATATATATATATATATATATATATATGAAAGAGACTTATTCATTGATTTTAGCAATACATTCAACACTATTCAGCCTCATATCATGTTAGAAAATTAGCAGTCTATGAATGTAAACAGTAATATCATATATTGCTTACTGACAGATCTCAATATGTAAAGTTTAGAAATGTTAAGTCTAATATTATCAATACAAATTTGTATGTCGCTTAGGGATGTGTTCTTTCGCCACTTTTCTTTTAATTTTATACAAATGATTATAAAACTCATAATGAAAACTGCTTAATTCTTAAATATGCTGATGACACAACATTTGTTGTCCAAAAATGCAAATGAATTTGATTATCATGCTCAGGTTACGACATATTTTTTTTTCAAAAGTGTAACGTTTTTTACTTAAATATCAATGTACGAAAGTTAAAAGAAGTGGTGATTGACTTTCGCAGTAAAAAAAAACACTTTGTAAAGCTGACTAACAAGTAGCTATTGTGCAAGGCTATGAATACCTGTGTGATTATTGACGAAAAGTTTACTGGCAATGCAAACATTAAAAAGTTATGTGAAAAATGCATGCAACGAATACATTTCTTAAGAATTTTGAAAAACTTTGATGTTGATAAATTATTTCATCCATGTTTTATAAGTCTATTTTTTAATCAGCTTTATGCTTGTGTATAGCTTTTTATGGATGTTTGAATGTTAAAAGTAAGATTAAATTGAAAAAGAAAACAACTGTGGAAATAGAAAAAAGACGGGGTGCATATGTTACCTCTTTTGATGACATGTATGCTAAGAATATTCTAGAGAAAACTAAGAAATTAATGAGTAACACCCATTAAGAATTTTTACTATATTTCTTAACTCTGGAAAAAGACAAGTTGCTACAACAAAAAATCATCTAGATATCAAAATTCATGTGTGCCAATCAGCATCAAGCCTTACAATGCCAATAATTGTAAATGATAGATAATATATTACATTTTTATGTGTATATTATTTTTCTGAAATGTATTAATTTGACTGAATGTAGGTGTATTCCTTTAATATAGTGTTATGCATACTCTTTGTTCCGCAGAGTTTACTTTTGTTTGCTAAGCATTGTGACTAAATAAAGTATATATTATTGTTATTATTATTATTATTATCATTATTATTATTATTATTATTATTATTATTATTATTATTATTATTATTAGTAGTAGTAGTAGTAGTAGTAGTAGTAGTAGTAGTAGTAATAGTATTACTATTATTATAATTAATATTATTATTATTATTATTATTATTATTATTATTACTATTATTATTATTATCATATCATTATTTATTAATATTGTTATTATAATCATTATTATGATATTTATTATTATTATTACTATTAATGTTATTTTAAAAATAAAAGTTCATTGCATAACTGGTAACTTTGCATATGGATTTTTAAAAATTGGTTAACGGATCGAAAGCAGGGAGTAGTATTAAATGGAAAAACTTTTGACTAGATCAGTGTTAATAGCAGAGTTTCTCAAGGATCAGTTTTGGGATCTGTGCTATTTACTATCTATGTAAACGACATCGATGACGGCATCACTTGCAAAACATCAAAATTTGCAGACGACACAATAATTGCAAATACAGTTATTCCAGGAGCTCAACTTCAGTTCATACAAAATTATTCAAACACGTCAGTGGATTGGTCAGAAAATGGGCAGATTTATTTTGACTTAGGTAAGTGACAAGTACTTCATAACGGAAATTACAAGATACTCGATGAAAGATGTTCAACACAAAAGTGTTGATAACGAAAAAAATGCATCTCTGGAAGTGACTGAATGTCTTTTATATCGTCACTGCATCAGGTTTGCTACAGAAACACAGGTTGCTGTTTAGGTGTCTGTAATAAAGCCAGGTTACACAAGTGATGCCGTGAAGGGGTAAAGCGACACCACCACGGGACAAGATCCAGGTGCAACTGACTGGCGGAGAGACATGCCTGCCAGACACAAGATTTATGGGGGGTACGACATGGAAAAATTCACTGGAAGACAATACAATACATGGGAAATGAGTACAAAATACTACATTGTTATTACGCCATAGGAGAGTCAGTGTCCGTCCTCTGATTCACATATCCACCCCTCCCTCCCTTTCATGCTCGTAGCTCTGTCTCGAGCGGAACTCTTTTCTCCAAGCCGCTGAGAACGACGTGGGGCAACTTGGGGGTCAATAGAAAGAGACATACTTGGGGGTCAACAATACGGGATACCATTAGTCGTAGGAACAGGCGGTTACGTGACCAAACACGTCCGCTAGGGAGATGGACCTCGTAATCCCTGTTAGTGCCGCGGCCCATGACCACGCCAACCTTGTCTCAACGGAGAGACGTCAAGTCTTGAATACACACTGTCTCTCCGAAGCTCAACTTGGGAAGGGGTCGGGCGTGCTGGTCATAGCAAGCCTAGTTAGTTAGTTAGTTTATTGACAAAAGAACACATTACACAAACAATAAACAAAAAGTTAATACATATTTTTGTCTAATAGACATAATTTAGTTTCTTTTCATTGTAGAGGAAATATCTTTGAATTATGTATAAATGCTCAATACTTCTGATACATAACTGCACACTTCCTTTATATGAGAGTTATCATTCATTAAATCAACAACACTGGCAAAACTAAGCATGGAATATCTTGCACGTATTCGAGTAGTCAGTGGACACTCTACCAATACGTATCGCTCAGACTGAATTTGACTGTCAACACAAAAACAAAGCCTCTGCTCGGCAGGTGTACGACTCCACCTTCCCGTTTCTATCCTGAGATTATGTGACATCAGTCTCAGTCTTGAGAACGACTCGCGTTGGTAGTCAGGCATATACAAATCACTCCTAGTATACACATCATGTACTGTCAACATTGGGTTAAACTCTGTTCTATATGTTACAATCTTGGTTGCACTATCTGGTTTGCTTCTTAAAAGATGTCTTGTTTTCTCCAGTGGGTCATTATCAAACCTTGATAACATTTCTCTGCACAAAAATCTGTAGCCAGGTGTGTTTTCTCGTCTACACAGTTCATACACAGTACAGAAGAGTTGCTCCATGTCTACAGAGTCCAGCTTAGATTTTAAGAAGTTATACCTTCTTTTCTTTACAATGTCAATCACAGGTGGAATACCGCTTTCTACCATACATAAATTTATACTTGTGTTTTTCCTAACCCCCAATAAGCACTTAACCATCCTATTGTATTGTCTCTCTAAGCTTTTAATCCTATTGGTCAACCACGACTCACTGCTATACAATAATGCTGATGTCACCGCCGCATCGAATATTTTTTTCTTATATACAAAAGGCATGTTTGTGTTTGCCGCACAGAAAATTGAAAATTTATTAAGCGTAGCCTCACTCTGTGTCTGGTGTAAATTCATCACCTCGTCCATCTTAGCAGTATCCGTAAACCAGGCACCAAGGTACGAGTACCTGGCACCATAGCTTACGCTTACCCTACCTACTCTGAGGTCACGTTTGTCTCTCTCTTCACTGTTGATAACGAAAAATTGTGTTTTCTTTTCATTAATAACCATTCCATAGTCACTGCAATAACGCCACACAATATTCATCTTTATTTCACACATTTCCCTACTTGTTGCTAGTATCACAGCATCATCCATTAAAAGTATAGTGTGTAAGTCACCTAAGAAACCATCTGCTTCAACTTCATTTTTCAGCATTTTCACCATGTTGTCAATATACAGTGTAAAAAGCAGGCAACTGGTCGGGGCCCCTTGGCGAACACCAATGGATGAATCAATTACTGCAGAATTCACAAATTTTTTTTTACAAGTATACATAGCTCTTATTGCCTTTGTTATTATTCTACCACATCCTAAACTCTTTAAACACTCTATATGTGTTCTCCTCGGGACCCGATCGTAAGCCTTGCTAAAATCTACAAAGACCACATACAATTTTGTTTTCTTGTACTTAACATAATCACAGAGTAGTCTCAAAGCAGTAATTTGCTCCACACAGTCTCTTCCTTTCTGTGCACCTGCTTGACATTTGTCTATATTCCACCATAGTTTAAGTCTATTCAGTATCATGGTGTCATACAGCTTCGCTAGGGTATCCATTATACTGATCCCCCTATAGTTATTACACAGCATGCGGTTACCTGATTTAAATAGAACCACTAACTTAATGTGACACCACAACACAGGGAAACATACACCAGAGAATACTACGTTTAAGATTGTCAAGAGGAATAGTCTCCATGATACATCAAATACAGTCAACAAAGCTGGGCATATTCCTACATATGATTTTTTCTTCATTAGGCACATTGCCTCATCAAGTTCTGACATAGAAAATTGATTGTCTAGAACTGGTTTGTATGGCAAGTTATCAATATCACTTGTAAAGGACTCGTCATTGGAACTATCTCGCTCATTAGGTACATTCAGTAATTGTTCCCTGTGTTCTTTGAATTGATTTTCTGAAGCCTTTTCCACCTCCTCTTCCTGTACTTTCCCTTTCCAGTCAATTGCCTTCCAAATACTTTTGCAATCATTTTTACTGAGTAGTTTCTGCCATCTCGGTTGGGCTTGGTCCCATGAGTGACTGCAATCCGCATGCCGCCGAGCTGTGTGTCTACGTGCACAATCCATCACCATGTTACATCCCGCCGCCAGCACAGCCTCAACGTCATCACCCTCATTCAT
>JAXIVD010011421.1:5000-11386 GCA_036785275.1 Cancer borealis
AAGTATCTCCAAAAATGTTATCTCTAATGAAAAATTAGAATCGGGATGTCAGGCAGCAATGAAAGTTTGCTCGATATTGAAATGTTTAAAATCTGGTCTTGAATTATGTCTCATTGTCACGTAACAGAACAGGAGTAGTGTAAGGACAGATAAGTTGGTAGACAAGAGCATGAGTCACAATTTCAAGTGTCTTATTAAATAATAGTGCCAATACAACAGAGCGATTAAAATGATCAACACATGCAAACACATAAGTTGAATGTTGACGACTATGTGGTAATTGCAGTAAGTAAATAGCTACAGTCTCAAAAGAACCAGCGGAAATATAATATATTCACGAATAGGGACAGTTTGTGTTGTACCCTTGGTCTGAGCACAAGAAATACACTGACTGACTTGCTTGATAATATCAACACTCATTGTAGGCCAATAATATTGCCTACGAGCAATTGCTAGAGATTTTTCACGTCCAGGATGACCAGCCTGAAGGGTATGGTGGTTTAGTAAAAGAACTGAATTTATAAGGCAAGTGGCGATGACAATCTGAGTAACATTTTCACTGGAATTGGAATTATTTTGCGGCGAAGAACACCATTCATTAAAGACAACTGAGATAAGGGTACAGGCAAGGTAGGTAAGGGAAGATCAACACCAGATTCTAGAGCATACATAACTGATGACTACAAGGAATCTTGACGTTGAGCAGTGGAACGTTCTTTGAGTGAAAATTTTGAGAAGTGTTAAGGCCCGTACACACTATGACTTGTGCGCCGCTCTCTAACTCAGCTGACGAGTCCCATTCCCATATATAGGAAGGATTAGTGGGACGTCTCGCCTTTGACCTGAAAGTCTAGCAGTGGACATTCCATACTAGTGCATACGAGTGAGTCCCACGCAAAGCCCGCCAGTTGCTTGCTATTCAAATACAAAAGGAGGACGCTACTCTCTTGCTCTATCCGACCATGGCTGAACAGAACGTTGAATGGACGCGCTGGAACACTCAACAGTTCATTGACCTTATAAGGGAGCATCCATGCTTGTAGTAAGTACGAAACACAAACTATAAAAAGCAAGACAGTGAGGAGTGAAGTGACCTCTGTGCCCTGAATCAGGAATCAGGAAAGTGAGCACTGAACCGCTCACTATCAGCGTCACCACCCAAATGCTCCACGCCCAAAAAGGTGAGCGTGCGCCATTCGCCAATGACCTGTCCCTCAGAAGCGAAGAGGAGCAGGAGCAGCAGGAGGATGACCTGGACCGGGGATGGACCACTGTCACCAGGAACAAGCGTGCCACCCCTCCCAAACACCAAAATCCTCCAAGGCCCAAGTTTAAGCTGAGGAGCCTGGAGGAGCAAGGTAGGGCGTACCAGGTCATCACAGCGCTCGAGAGAGAGCACCCAGACCTGAAAATGGTCTGGGTGCTCTCTCTCCAATATTATCGAGTATATCCTCACCCCCAAGGACGAGGACTCGGTGGTCATCCTGCGACGCCTGGCTGAGGAAAAGGGGAATAGGGTGGTCCTCCTTGATCCAAACTTGAGGAGGTTCAAGGTAGTGCTGGAGCGCTACCCTCTCAACCTCCCCCTCGATGCGGTGGAAGCTGACCCCCACGTGCTCTCCTGCAAGAGACTCCGCTCCGGGAGGAACGAGATCCCCACGAGGCAGGTGCTCCTCGTGCATGAGGGGCCGTCACCGCCCAAGCTGAACCTGGGCTGCTGGGGCACTTACACCTTGTCCCCATACCAGAGTGAACCTGTTCGATGCTACAAGTGCCAGCAGTACAATCATCTTCAGGTAAGGTGTGAACATTCCGTCAGGTGTGGGGTGTGTAGCCTGTCCCACCCAACGGAGGAATGCATTGGCCGTCACAAGGCCAAGGAGATCACCACTGCTAAATGTCCTAACTGTGGCGAAAAAACACCATTCCTGGAACCCCCAGTGTCCTGAGAGGCTTCGGAGGATGCCTCGGCCGTGTCAACAGGATCGACACCCAGCTCCCCGTGGCAAGCAGAAACAGCACCACCACCACCCTCCACATGGCCAGCCCCAGCAACAGCAGCAAGAACGCTTTGTTCCCGCCTGCCCGCCGGCCAGGCCTGCCTGGCTCAGTCGGACCCCACCCCTCATCAAGCGAGATCAGGTGAAAGGGGACCGCCAACAGTGGGAGCGGCCAACACCCCCACTACCGCTAATTCTCAGCCTCAAAGACAAAACGGGACAAGACCACGCCTCCCACGCAGCCGCCCACAAGAGGAAGCAACCAGCGACGACCCTGTAGCGCCACCTTCTGCACCACCAGCAACACCAAATAAGAAGAGCAGAACACGCACGGCCTCACGTGATGCCTCACCTGACGCTGATGTAAACATTAACAGGAAGATCAGCGCCATAGTAAACTGCATCGTGGGACGGTTGATGAAAGTAATTGGTAGGCTACTCAACCGCCTGGAACACGCCCCCACCAGTTAAGAGAACCTTAAGGTGCTCCTCCTCGAAGAAACGGCCACCGCCATCACGGGAGGCGGTCGCCACCCACCACCAACAACGAGGGACTGAAACGAGTACTCCCTCCACCCACCGAACATACATCGCCATGATAGAGGGCCGCGAAAGTAACAACGCCCCGCCTATTGTCGCCCCCAGGCTCAACGTCCTTCAGTGTAATGTGCAGGGCCTCCGACCCAAAAAACATCAGGTGCTGCAGACAATCATCGACGAGAACCTCGACGTTGTTCTGCTTCAGGAAGCCCTCACTCCAGCTGTCTTCGAGTGGCGAGTAACAAGCTACACCCTTCACTCACTGTAGGGGACGCCCGCGGCTGCGCGACGCTGATGAGAAGCTCCATTCCTCACTGTAGGATGACCAACCTAGTGCACTGTGGGTGATGGCGTGGAAGCCCTGGCAGTGGAGCTGGAAGTGGGAGGACGCTGGCTCTCTGTACATAACTTATGCAGGAGCCAAGGGCACCGCCTCGATGCAAGGGAACTGCTCACCCTTACATCTCACACAAGCCTACTAGTGGGGGGAGATTTTAACGCCCACCACCTCAGGCTCCAGTCAGTGTCGCCAACCAACACTACAGGCCGTCACCTGTCAACGCTGCTTGAGGGAATCCCTCACATCAAGCTGCTAAACACCGGGGAGGCCACCTATACCCAGGGAGGCCACCCACACCCGTGGAGGACGTCTGGACCTCACCTTGGTGTCAGGTGTCCTAGCGGCCGGCGCTACCTGGCAGGTGCATCCCACACTCACCAGCGACCACTACGCCACCCTCATCACCCTCACGGTGGCACAGCTGGTACCGCCATTCCCCACCACGGTGGAACACCAGGAGGGCGGACTGGACCAAGTTCCAAGCCTCCCTTGACGAGTGATGGTGCTCTTACGAGCCACCAGGTGATCTGCACCAGCAGGAGAATGACCTAATGACAGCCTTGCAGAGAGCAGCCAACGCTGCCATCCCCACAAGCTTCCAGGGCCGCCGCACCGCTCAAATTGTTTTTTCTACAACGAGGTGGTCAGACAACACAACCACCGAGTCAACGTACATAGGAAGCTGTACACAAAGCGTCCAACCCCCACCAACCTAAGGTTACTACAGGACGTGGTGACACGAGCGCGACAGGTGTCTCAGCAGGCCAGAGAGGACAAGTGGTTGGAATTGTGTGCTACTTTCAACCAACACATCTCCCTCGGCCAGTTGGGGAGAAATGTGAGAACGCTGGTGCAACCCCGTCCCGCCCACCCGCCCACCCACAACCGCATCAGGAGGCGGAAAGCCTCATCAATACCTTCACCGTGCGAGGCTCCAGCGGCCAGCTTACTCCTCACATTCGACACCTCCAGCAACAGATCCGATTGCATCGAGACGAAGCTGTCAGAGAGGCACGGAAAATAGCTGATGTGACCGACCAACTCTTCACCTGGTAGGAACTGCCGAGAGACAGAGCAGCAGGGGCAGATGGTTTAACATACTCAATGTTCGCACACGCCGGACCAGCTGGGGACGCCGCCCTGCTGGCCATGCTCAACGCATCTTGGTTAGCAGGTCACCTGCCGCCCGCGAGGAAGGAAGTCGACATCCAGTCCATTCCTAAGCCCAGAGAATCACCAAGCTCAGACCCATCTCCCTCATCTCCTGCACAGCCAAAACAGCCGAGAGAATGGTGCTCTCCCGACTGCAGTGGCGCGTGGTAGCCCTCCACCCGCACGTGTTCGGATTCACCCGCGGAGTGAGCACAGCTGACAGCCTCATCACCCTGCTGACGTAAGTCAACCACCGCCCCACGGCAACAGTCTTCCTCGACCTTGAAAAGGCTTTCGAGCTGGTCAGATCCCAAGCTATTCTCACTGCCCTCGTGAGGAAAGGAGTACGAGGAAGACAACTCGCATGGCTCCAGGATTACCTCCAGCACCGGCGGGCCAGAGTCAAGTTCCAGGGCCATAAATCATCATACAAGGAACTTGAGAACGGGACGCCCCAGGGGCAGTATCCTCAACCTCCTGATGGAGCAGTTAGTCGCCCTGCCCTTCCAAGATGGCACAGTCCTGCTCAGCTGCACTGACGACCTCGCCCTTGTTGTCAGCGGGCGGGACAATAAGCTCACAAGGACTCAGCAGGCACTCGACCTCATCAGTGACAAGTGCGAGGAGCTCGGACTGAAGCTCTCGGCGTAGAAGTCCCAGGCCATGATGATTAAAGACGCCAACCCAGGGTACCAGCTACGCGTGCAGGGCATCGGCCTGGCCTGGACCACCTCCTAGTTTCCTACCTGAGGGAAAGGACGCAAGCCAGACTGAACGTGATGAGAGCCATGACGCGACTTAGCGCTGGCGCCACTTTCTCCGTCCTCCGACTGTACTACGTGCAGCTACAGTGCCCCTTGTGAGCTACAGTGTACCGGTTCTCATCGCACTCTCCAACAACCAGCAGGAGCGTCTGGAAGTCCTTCAGAACAATGCCATGAAGACCATGCTGGGAGCACCAAGATGGTGCAGTGCCTGCGTAATGCAGACTGAAACCAGTCTAGTGCCCCTCACCACCAGGGTGGAGTACATCACCGTCTGTCACGTGGCCAGAATTCTCTAGCGCGACGTGGTAGGCGTGGCGCAGAGGAGACTCCCCGACCCCACCTATAATGCCCCGCCCCCATGGGAGCTCCCAGCCGCGGAATTCACCGCCACACAGTTGTCTGCCAGCAAAGCCCTGTGCACCACCCAGGAGCTGCGGCAACACACTCTCATGGCCATGGCACAGGTCATCCAGCCTGACAGCTCCACATACTTTACTGACGGTTCGGTCGACCCAGAGAGCGGCAGGAAGGGCGTCACGCTCGTCACAGGTGGTGTAGAGCTGTTATGGAGAACGTCAGAACACTGCTCCACCCTCCAAACTGAGCTGGTGGCCATCTTATAAGCCCTGGAGCACGCACAGCACCGACGGGAGGTCACTGTCGTCATACACACTAACTCCCGGTCGGGGCTGCACGCCCTTCAACAGATGCACCCCAAGGACAATGTGAGCCTCATCACCACCATTCTGGGCACCTTGCAGAGACTGGCCGCGCAGGGGAGGCGAGTCAGACTCCACTGGGTACCCAGCCACGCGGGAATACGAGGTAACGAGGCTGCTGACGAGGCCGCCAAGGGGACTGCCAGAGGCCTTGAAGTTACAAAGAGCGTGCCTCCCAGCTCCCAGCAGATGAAAGCCCAAGCGAAACGCACCGTATCCCGCATCACGCACCAGAGGAATCGGGAGCTGGAAACCAGGAAGAGGCAGGCAGCCTGGTACGCTGCAACCACGGCATACCTCCGACTTGACAACGCCTAACAACAGCCCAGGGGAGATGGTACACTCATGCAGCGCGTAAGGCTAGGCTTCTGTACCAGGGAGGAGCTGCACCACGGTTTTCAGGAGCAAATGTACGACCACTGCGTTAAGTACACCCGTCGTCCCCTGCTGCACTATCTCCTGTCTTGCTCCGCCACAGCAGCACTAAGACCACCACCACCACCACCAGCTGAGCCTACAGATGGTGGACTGCTGAGCAACCAGGATGATCCGCCACACTCAGAGGGATAGACTGCTGGAAGTGCTTAGAGCAGTTCCTTCTCCCCGTTGACTCACCACACCTCCCGCCCGGGCCACGACAGTCGCAGACAACTCACCGTCCCTACACCAACACGCACCACTCACCATGTTAAGGACAACCTCCTCACTGGCGGGCTGACGTCCGCATTGTATCCTTATGTACACCCTACTCTGTATGTTTATGCATAAGTTTACAATAAACCTTAAAAACAAAACAAAGTAAGGAGTGTAAGCCTTCTTAATACACTAACAAAACAGCTCACGGGTACAATAAATTGTGTAGTAACAC
>JAXIVD010011422.1:0-2500 GCA_036785275.1 Cancer borealis
CTACTAATGCCCTATCTCTGACCTCTCTACGCCCTCACCTCACCTCCTCCGCCTACAAGTGAGATACTTTATGTCAAACAAAAGCGCTGAAGGTCAAAGAAGGTCATATGCGTTGTCCTTCTCCTCTTCCTCCGTAACCCGTGACCTTTTACTTGAGAACGACTGTGACGCATTAAGGACCCTCCCACTACCACTACTTGGACTACGACTACTACTACTACTACTACTACTACTACTACTACTACTACTACTACTATTAATGGTTACGTTGCTGGCGTGTTGTTTACATTCAAACCACGCCAAAGCACCGTCCATTTTTTCATACATCAGCAAAAATGTTTGAGATAATTTTGCTGTCCAAACGTTTGATTGTGGTTTGACCTTTGGGTATGATGCGTCTTAAGAAGAAACATACAAGGCGCCTCCACCGACACAAGCTGCACCTTCGAAATATCATACGTCAATGACATTCTAATCGTAATTGTAATAAGAAGAGATTATAGTCCAGTAACGACACTATTATCACCGACAATGATAATAATGATGATGATAATAACAATGATAATAATAATAATAATAGTAATAATAATAAAGATAATGATAATAATAATGAAATTCTATACTGTCTCGTCTCTGGTACTAATCCTCCTCCTCCTCCTCTTACTCATCTCGCTATCAGTTCCATTAGTAGGGCAGAAGAGAGGCTGAAGCACCAGTTAATCTCACATTCATGAGCCAACCAAAGTTACTCAGGTGTCAGCTTTGCCAGATTCTAAACTTGACTGGCTCAGTAAAAAATTGCAATCAATTGACTTAACTCTGACGTGCGACTTTCTTACTTTTCCTTCCCTGTTTTTCTTTGTCTCTCCTTACTTTACTCCCTCCCTCCCTCCCTCCCTCCCTCCCTCCCTTTCTTCTTCCACCACGAAAATACTGCATTCCTGTCTTCTGGCTTTTTTTCCTTCTGTAAGCTCTCACACACATACACACACACACACACACACACACACACACACACACACACACACACACACACACACACATACACACACACACACACACACACACACACACATACACACACACACACACACACACACAAACACACACACTCTCTCTCTCTCTCTCTCTCTCTCTCTCTCTCTCTCTCTCTCTCTCTCTCTCTCTCTCTCTCTCTCTCTCTCTTTCTCGCTCGCTCGCTAACAGGTATGCGCAACCATAATTGAGGTCCACGTGTCTGAGGTTCCGCAAATTACTAGACTACGGAGATCAGACCCAGGTGTGACGTCACTGCCTACTACTGCCCGAGGGCTCGTGCTGGTTCTGCCTCCCTCTCTCCCTTGCTATTTCCTCCCTTTCCCTTTCTTTCTGGTCTAAACTCTCCTACGCGTCCAACAAATGTAACCTCAAACCCCCTCCTCCACCCCCCACACACAGTCACCTTTAACTATCGGGCAAGTTTAAAGTATAAGTGTTGCGACAGGAAGTCAATGGCTGCAGTGTATCCCCTTCACATGCACACCCGATCCTCCCTCCCTTCTTTCTTGTCTTTCTCCTTTCTCTTCTCTCTGTAGGTATTCTCTTCAGTCTCCTCATTTTATTCACTTTTATAGAGCACATTTTTTTCTGTTCTAATCTCACATGTATGCTTTATGTGTCTCGTTCAGCCTCATTTTACTCCAGATGAGAAATTATTCATTATATTATTATTGTGTTCTAATTGCATTCTAACTGTATCCATAGCGGTCTCCTCACTGTATTGTCAAGGTACATTACACTCACTTTATCTCCGGTGCACAGCCTCATAATTCGTTCTGAGGCTTTACTGTGCACTCACTGTATCCTCACTGCCATCATCCTTACTATGCTACTTCCTTACACTTTATATTGGATTGTATAATTTATCACAAACAGCCTCGTAATGGCCAAACAAAAAAAGATCTGCTACTGTTTGTTCCTCCTTTATGTTCTTTTGTGTTCATATTTCCCTCACTATGTGTTCAATGTACCTTATCTGTTCTCATTCCACCTTCATTGTCCTTACTTTCCTCCGTTCTATAATTAACCTCAATATGTGCACACGCTACTCCCTCTCTTCTTACTTCTTTATTATTATTTTCTATTTCATACCTTGCACATGTTCTCTCTCTCAACTTCTCTTCACTCACTACCCTCCTCTTCTCTTGTCCTTCTTGCTCTTCATCACACTGTACGCCTTTCTCCTCCTCCTCCTCCTCCTCCTCCTCCTCCTCCTCCTCCTCCTCCTCCTCCTCCTCCTCCTCCTCCTCCTCCTCCTCCTCCTTCCCTCCTTGCATTCTCTGCTCACGTACCACACAACGGAATGCTCAAAATAGCCACAAACACACAAATACAAACACACACAAACACAAACACAAACACACACACACACACACACACACACACACACACACACACACACACACACACACACACACACACACACACACACTTACACATTCACCACACGTCCTCACCACAA
>JAXIVD010011422.1:7500-11384 GCA_036785275.1 Cancer borealis
AAAAGTAAACACATGTAACACAGAGGCTTACAAAGTGTAACTCAATGTGGAGATGGTGACCACTGGAACACACTCCACAACTTCGGTACTTTGCTCGAACACTATCAACACATTGGTAAGGCAAAAACCTAACCTAACCGTTTTAACACACCAGTAACGCAAAAAAAACAAACTATTAACATGTTCAGGTCTAGATCAGACAAGCATTTAAGACAAACACTATATTTGTTAAACTCTCTTCTTATCTTTGAGTCTGAGAAGCAGCACGGTAACGCATGTTCATTATCCCCCACGCGATGCACAGTCACGTAGTCTAATAGTAATTTAGTTGATCGTTTTCACACTATTCCACTATATGATAAAATGTCCATGTTTTTTCCCCTTCTGCGGGAGACACGATGTTCCTTTCTAGTTTTTTTTTATGTTTCGATGTATATACGTTGAGTGGAGAACGAGGTGGGTGAGGATGTGCCTTATCCTGTTCAATCCTGTCTTAATACACTCGGCTTATCCATAGCAGTACTTCACCAAATACCTCGTTATAGACTGACAGGTATTCTAATATTTGTCTTCCTGCTTATGTATTCCTCCTCCTCTTATCCTCTACTTCTTTCTCTTTTCAAAATTCTTTCTCTTCATCTGGAACCATTTTTTTCCTCCTCCCCCTGTTCCTCCTCTTTCTCCTCCTCTTCCTCTTTTTTTATGTTTGAATGTATCCAACACCATCTCTCTCTATCTCTCTTTATCTCTCTATCTCTCTCTCTCTCTCTCTCTCTCTCTCTCTCTCTCTCTCTCTCTCTCTCTCTCTCTCTCTCTCTCTCTCTCTCTCTCTCTCTCTCTCTCTCTCTCTCTCTCTCTCTCTCATTCAACTTGCAGTGTCTCAATGTTTCTTCCATTAAGAGAAAAATGAAGAAAAATAATAGCAGAACATCAGAGTGCTAAATGGGGGAGCAAAAGCAGGAGGAAGAGAGATGAAAGGGAGGGAAGGAGGGAAGGAGGGAAGGAGGGAAGGAGGGAAGGAGGGAAGGAGGGAAGAAGGGAAGAATGAAAGAAAGTTAAATATGAATTACATTTTTTTTTGTCTTTTTCTTATTGTATGTTATTGATCTCTCTCGGTCTTTCGTTTCACATTTTTCTTTGTTATTGTTCGTTGTCTTTTGTTCTCTTTTTCTTCTTCTTTGCTTGCTTCTTTCTCCTTCTCCTTCTCCTTCTCCTCCTGTTCCTCTTTCTTTTCCTTCTCTTCAGTGTCATTCTTCTTCCTTCTCGTCTCACTTTTGTCCTCCACCTCCTCAGTTTATTGTCCCCTTGCTATTTTTTCCTTCTATTCTTCTTTCTCCTTTTGCTTTTGTTCTTTTTACCTAACCCGTCACACACACACACACACACACACACACACACACACACACACACACACACACACACACACACACACACACACACACACACACACACACACACACACACACACACACACACACACACACACACACACACACACACACACACACACACACACACACACACACACACACACACACTTCTTCCTTCCTCTCTTTCCTAATACCTTTCTTGCTTCATTTACTACTGTCCTCTCCTCTTTAACCCTCCTTCTCTCCCTCCCTGTCTTCCTCCCTTCCTTCCTCTTATCCATCCTATCCCCCTCTTCCTCCCTCGCTTTTCCCTAACGCCCCCTTTTTTACGTCCACTTCTGACGTCATAGTCGACTCAAAGGGGAAAGGCATGATGGGGAGAAGAGGAGGGGGAGGGAAGGAGGGAGGGAGAGTGAGGGGAAGGAAAGGGTGAGAAAAAGGGGAGACAATGTAATGTCAACTTGTGTTTTTTGTAAATACTGAGACTTCGTTTTTTGGGGGGAAGGAAGGGAAAGGAGGGGAGGGGAGGGAAGGGGAAGGGGAAGGGGAAGGGAAGGGAAGGGAAAGGAAGGGAAGGAAAGGAAAGGGAAGGGGATGGGAGGGGAAGGGGAAGGGAAAGGTTGTGGTTGATATTGATCTTGATTCCTTTTTCTTCCAATGTTTTTTTTTTCCCTCACGACCTTTTGTTTATCTTTTTGATGTGTGTGTCTGTCTGTTTGTCTGTCTGTTTGTCTGTCTGTCTGTTTGTTTGTCTGTCTTGTTTGGTTTGTTATCGAGTCTGTCGTGTTTTTCTTGCTGGTGGATGTAGGGTTTTACCTTTTTTTCCCCTTTTGTTCCTCTTACTCTTCCAAAAACTTCTTCTCTACTTCTTCCTCTCTTTTCTTGTCTCCATCCTCCCCCTCATTCTTCTCTGCTGATGCTGTCGTCATGCACCACCTCCTCCTCCTCTTCTTCCTCTTCCTCCTCCTCCTCCTCCTCCTCCTCCTCCTCCTCTTCCTCCTCCTCCTCCTCCTCCTCCTCCTCCTCCTCCTCCTCCTCCTCCTCCTCCTCCTCATTATCGACGTAATCATCATTAGTGTCATTACCCAAATCAAGTGAATAAAATGCTTCACTCTAATCACCGCCAACACGTATCACCACCACCACCACCACCACCACCACCACCACCACCACCACCACCACCACCACCACCACCACCACCATCACCATTAGTGAGTAACGCGCACGTCGTCACCATTACACCATTACCATCACTCGTGGAGGCACTCTCACCATCATCACCTTAGTTGCCGTCATCACAGCCAGACACCCTCGTTAACGCCCACGGCAACAGGTGATGGGAGACACCTTACCTGCGCTCACTCTCAGTTGAATGGGAGCGTGAAGGGAAGGGGAAAGGAAGGGGAAGCCAGAAGGGGAAATGGAAGGGGGAGACGAGAGGGAATGTTAAGTAATGATGGTTGGGATTGCAAGGGAAAGGAGGGAAGCAGAGGAAGGGGAAAGGACATACTCAGGTGAATGGGAGCGTGAAGGGAAGGGGAAAAGGGGAACCTGGAAGAGGAAATGGAGGGAGGAGACGAGAGGGAATGATAAATAATGATTGTAGGGGAAGTAAAAGGAAAGGGAAAGTTAAATAATGATGGTGGGGAAAGGAAGGGGAAGTAAGGGAAAGCAGAGGAAGGGGAAAGGGGAGGAAAAAATATAGGGTTACCTGGCAATGATTCCTGAACACGAAATATCCATCAGGTGAGAAATGTCATGTGTTGGTTATGGTGAAAAAAAAATCAAAACAGCATCGGTTATGGTCGTGTGTGGACACTTTGTTGTTTGGGGCGAAACGGTTATTGAAACGAGGTCTGGGGAGGGAAAAGTGGGAAGGCGCGAGGGTAATGCAAGCCTCGGGAAGGTGTTTTTAGAGTGACATTGATACTTCTTCTGTCCACGAAAAAATATAATATCACAAAAGGCAATCACTCATAAATACACGACAGTATACGCGGTAGAAAGAATACATAATCAAAGTGCAGCTGAAATATATAGACATAGTAATCTGAAATACAGTTAATAATTTACATTGAGTTTGAAATACGATGCATTAAAAATACGTATTTACTGCATTTTTTTCTTACGTAAGAGAGATTAACAGACTCAAGCATAAAATGGAAGCAATCTCTGAATAAAACATAAATACAAAGTGAGCTATTCAGTGTAAAGAGAGAGTGTGAGAGAGAAAGAGAGAGAGAAAATAAAAATATAACCTTCATTAAGGAAAAAAAGCTTCGTGCTCAAAATCTTAGTCTCGAAAAATTATGTTAAGTGCTAATGATAGAAATTCCGGAGAAAGTTACGTGCGTGGGAGGAAGAGAGGAGAGGAACCATCGTCTTTAAGGTGAGGGGAAGAGGTGGGAGAGAGAGAGGGAATAAGACCACAAGGGATGGAAAGAGGTAGGTAGAAGGAAAGCAGGTGGTGAGAGGAAGAAGAGATGAGAGGAGGGGAAAAGGAGGGGAGCTAGG
>JAXIVD010011423.1:0-5000 GCA_036785275.1 Cancer borealis
AGGCGTTTCTTCTCACACCTCATGGTTAGCGTGGCGCCCCATTGATGTCGTGGTGACGCAGGACCCACGTCTTCCTGCGGGCGGCGTCACGTGGCGAGGCAGTCATAATGGTGCACATGAATCATAGCATATTGACATCCGTGTGGAAATGTTTTGTAAAGAGAAAACTGTAGTGTAGCAGCTTGTGTGGATGTAAAGCAAGTGTAAGGTTTCGGCCGATTCAGGGTGTGTTCTGTAAGTGGTGCGAAGCTCTACCCAAGGCTTCCTCTCACTATTACGAAGGTGGATTTAGTAATACATTGAGTGTTGAGAAGCGACCTTGTAGTAATGCATAACACACCACCACCACCACCACCACCACCACCACCACCACCACCACCACCACCACCATTACTGGCGCATTTTTTATATATCCTCAGTTTAAATCAACATGGAAGACGTTCCCGGGATGTGACCTGAATAGAACGAGGCTCTAGGTATACACATGGCAACAGAGGCTGTACCAGAAGGCTGCTACACTGGTCAGCTCTGACTGAAACACACTTGTTCGCCCTGCAATGTTGCATGAAGGATCAAGTTTCAAACTCAACTCTCTCGAACTAAATAAGTGTATTGGTGACTGTTGCAACGTCAGTATTGTGCAACGATCAGCTGTTCGTTTGAATTGGGTTGAATAAATACAGATAAAACGATACCACAAATATGTCATATATGTTACTTCATCACATGCAGTGTGGAGAATGCCAAGGATCGGATGAGGGAGGCGTGCCAGCGTGGGAGTCACAATCCTGGCACCAACACACTGTTATGTCATGGCTTCCTCCTCGACAGGAAGTCGGTGCAGTTTTTAATTCTGATCATTCATTCAGCTGACTTTTTTAGTGTTGATTATTCATTGAGTTGACTTTCATTGTTTCTGGTGCGTGTCTTTGAGTGTCTGAGAGGCGGTGCGGTTCGTGAGTCACTCGTCACCGTCACACTATTTATCTTCACTCCACAACGAGTGAGTGAATGAGTGAGGTGAGTGAGTAAGTGTTTCAAGGGCCGTGAGTGTACCACCGAATATGAATATGGACACAAGTTTTCTTTATAAGGGCGTGGCGGCGCGGGGCAGCTGGTGACGTACTAGCTGTCTACCCCGACCCCCCCCCCCCTGGGCACCTTGAGACTGACACCATCATCACCACGCAAACCATTAACCTCCCCACCACAAGCCAGATGATATAAGATGACCCCGCACCCTCCCACACCACCACACCCTCAACTATACCCCCCCCTACACCTCCCTACGCTACCCCAAACCCCTCACCACACTACAACAGAACAAAGTGACGGAAGAGAAGCTACATTCCGTCACACCGGAGCAAGTGACCCGACCTATCTTGGCTTCTTCATCCACTAGTATGCAGGGTGGAAGACGAGGGTGGTGGAGTGGATGGGTGGGTGGGAGGTGAGGGCGGGGTAGGTCGAGTAGGTCAGGTATAAACAGGCAACAGGCTCTCTTCCAAGTCGGTTTAATGAGTGTTGTGGGTGAGCTGAAACGAGGCTGCTTCCCTGAATGGCTAATCTTGCCTTGCTGGGTTATTCTTGATTGTGAGGCAGGTGCTTGCAGGTGGAAATAGACGGGATTGTGAGTGTGTTTTGGCTAGATGATTGTTAAAGGTATTGTTGTTGTTGTTATTATTATTGTTGATGTTGTTTCTTCTTATCTGGCTCAATATTTTTTTTTTTTCGTTTTTATCTGAAGTTTTGTTATTTTATTTTTACATTTGTGTTCATTGTTTATTCTTTTGCCACATTTATTCTTGTTCAAGTTTATTGTGTTATATATCAAAGAGTTGCATAATGTCTGCTCTCTCTCTCTCTCTCTCTCTCTCTCTCTCTCTCTCTCTCTCTCTCTCTCTCTCTCTCTCTCTCTCTCTCTTCTCTCTCTCTCTCTCTCTCTCTCTCTCTCTCTCTCTCTCTCTCTCTCTCGCTATCCGTCCATCATCTCCTGCAACGCCTTTCTCACACTTTTATCATCGCACACACACACACACACACACACACACACACACACACACACACACACACACACACACACACACACACACACACACACACACACATACACACACACATACACACACACATACACACACACACACACACACACACACACACACACACACACACACACACACACACACACACACACCACACACACGTAATTGCAGTCATATCCATTCTCATTGCATTTGCTTGTCACATTGTCATCATCATCATCATCATCATCATTATTATCATCATCATCAACATTAACAGAATACGAACCTAAACAAAAGATTGATGCTAATATTTTTTCCTCTCCCTTCAGGTCGTGTTGTCGTGATTTCAAAGGTAAGTCTTCCTTCCTCCCTTCTTCAGGTGTTTCTCGGAGAGGGAAGCGACGCCACCTGTATCCTGAAGGAGGGGCTGAAGGAGAGGGGTCATGGGGGGGCTGAAGGAGGAAGGAGTCAAAAGGAAGGTTTAGAAGTGAAGGAAAGCTAGGAGAGGAAAAGAGGAAGGACGTAAGCAAGGGTATGTAGTGTAATAAAAAGCGAGAAGAGAGGAAATGCGTAAGAGATCGGAAAGAGGGGAAAGTGAGGGAAATTATGAAGATTGCAGGAAGAGGGAAATCCTGCTACGTGTGTCTATCTGTTAGAGAGAGAGAGAGAGAGAGAGAGAGAGAGAGAGAGAGAGAGAGAGAGAGAGAGAGAGAGAGAGAGAGAGAGAGAGAGAGTATGGGAAGCAGGTAAAAAAATAGGTGGAAAGTAATTCAAAACAGATTACCATTGGGTGCAAAATAGCCTAAAAAACATTTATAAATAAAGCGAGAAGGGAATTGTGGGTCAAAACAAAACAAAAGAAATACAAGGGATGACCGACAAAGAGAGAGAGAGAGAGAGGAGAGAGAGAGAGAGAGAGAGAGAGAGAGAGAGAGAGAGAGAGAGAGAGAGAGAGAGAGAGAGAGAGAGAATAGTCACGGTTTTTCTTTGCATCACCAAGACCACAAAGTTTTCCAAAAAGGTGTATCGAGGGAGCGAGAGGACAGCTGAGATCACTACCTTCAGGAGGAAAAAAAGAAAAAGAGTGGAAAAATGAGCTAAATCCTTAAAAACTTAAAAGAGAGGGAAGGAGGAAAATAAGAGAGGATAGAGGGAGGGAAGGATGTAAGGGGAAGGAAAGAAGGAAGGAGAGAAGAAAGGAGAGGTAAAGGGAGGTAAGGAGGGTGTTGATGCCTCCCATACTGGTGGCTTCCGGAGATTGATGAACAATACCTCCTCCTCCTCCTCCTTCTCCTCCTCCTCCTCCTCCTCCTCCTCCTCCTCCTCCTCCTCCTCCTCCTCCTCCTCCTCCTCCAACTTATGCTTCTGTTTATCATCATCCGTTCCCTCTTCCGCCGCCTCCTCTCCGGCTTCCCTCTTCCTTCCTCATCCCTCAAGATCCTTCCTCCTTCCCTCAGGGCCTCAACACCTTTTTGGGGACGATAGAGAAGACGCACCTCATATCCCTACAAGGTTATAGTAGTAGTAGTAGTAGTAGAAGTTGTAGTAGTAATAGTAGTAGTAGTAGTAGTAGTAGTAGTAGTAGGAGTAGTAGTAGTAGTAGTAGTAGTAGTAATAGTAGTTCCCTGACATTATATACACTTCATGTCATACTTCTCCTCAGATTCTATTTCCTGCTTGTTGTCATGGAGTGGTTATTTTCACGTCTTGTTCTGCTGCTGTGATTTCATGCTTACTAGCGCGTGCTGGAGTGCAGTGACTGTTGGGTTGGGTGCTGGTGATCAAGGTGGTGCTGGAGTAACATTGTGTGTGGTGCTGAGGAGGGAGTGGCGGTGTACTGTAAGGGAGGAGAGAGTGATTATGTGGTGAAGATAGTGGTGAAGATGTAGTGTGGAAAGGCAGTGAGTGTGGAGTTTGAGAGGTAACTGTGAGAGTGATTTGAAGTGTGAAATGAGTGATTGGTGTGATGCTGGGAGGTAATAGTGATTGATGGTGAGGGAGGTGAGAGAACTGACTGGTGACTGTTGTTGGTGTTGGTGTTGAATGACCAATTAATGACAAGGTGAAATTAAATACATTGTTAGAACTATTAGACAACCTAAGTGCTCTCTCCTTTTTTTTTTTTTTTTTACATTTACTCATTCTTCCTTTCCATATTCTTATTCTGATTCAAGTCTCTTCTAGTTCACCTTTCCCATTTCCTCTCTCCTCCTTTCCGTTCTTCTTCCCCTTCGTTAACCTTCCTGTTTCCCTCTCCCCACCCCGTCCTGCATCCCGTCCCTTTGTGTCATCGCTTGGTGGGGGATGAGGGAGGTTGGGTGAGGTGGGTGCAGGTGAGTGAGGTGGGGGGAGGGTTACCTGAATGTACCCCTCACATCCCCCTACCCACCTCCCCTTACCCTCCTCCCCTTAACCCCCACCCTCGGCCACAAGTATAAGGAGTAAACTTCCCACGCTCCTGAAAGCACATTACACACGCCCGTCCTTAGCCATGCCCCGTCTGCCCGTGCTTATGCCTCCTGCCCTCTTCCGCCCCCCTTCCGCCCCCTTCCGCCCCTCTTCCGCCCTCCCCCCCCACACCCCTTTTTCTCTGCTTCCTATAGGTCCTGCCAAACGCCTCTTGTTCCTGCCTCGCCCTGTGTTTGATTCCGTGTCTGATGTGCGGCAGCGGCAAGACTCTCTTCACTGTTGCTCTCTTATTGTGTGTGTGTGCGTGTATGTGTGTGTGTGTGTGTGTGTGTGTGTGTGTGTGTGTGTGTATGTGTGTGTGTGTGTGTGTGTGTGTGTGTGTGTGTGTGTGTGTGTGTGTGTGTGTGTGTGTGTGTGTGTGTGTGTGTGCTCGCGATCTCTTTGTCTCTATTGTGGCTCCAGAGTGACTGGGAGAAGAGAGTATAGTGACAATGTGTGTGTGTGTGTGTGTATGTGTGTGTGTGTGTGTGTGTGTGTGTGTGTGTGTGTGTGTGTGTGTGTGTG
>JAXIVD010011423.1:10000-11384 GCA_036785275.1 Cancer borealis
ATGCCATTCCAGGTCGCGATGTTCCTCGGTATTCCTGTGGTACTCGACGCATGTCACATATCAACAACAGCGTATTGAGAAAATCTTTGTTACCCTATCTGATTGAGGCCAACGACATTCTCGCCAGACCTGCTTACCAGGCGCCAGGAGTACTTTCAGCGCGGCAGGATCCAGTGAGGCAGGGTCCTGTGTGGCGGGGATTGAGGCTGTGTCGAGAGGAACATGTTAGAGAAAAAGCAGGCAAGAAACAACTGTGTCGAGACGTGTGTGTGTGTGTGTGTGTGTGTGTGTGTGTGTGTGTGTGTGTGTGTGTGTGTGTGTGTGTGTGTGTGTGTGTGAACTCCGTCAGGTCGCCAACTCCCTCGTGCCACTTAATGAGGCTGAACACCGCCCCAGGTGACCAACAAATTAACTCGTTGATTCATGTTCATCGTCATTTACACGGAGACGCCGCCCTCACCCTGCCCTGCCCTGCCCGCCTCAGGTCACACCAGGCAGGGGGAGAAGCAGGGACTGTGAAGGCAAGGTGCACGTAAGCAAACACTGGATGGAGGGAAGAAAGAGAAACAAGGGCTGAAGGGCAGTGAGAGATGGAGATGAAAGAGGAAGAAACAAGGTGTTACCGAAGAAGGTAATGACTATAACAGGAACGTGGCGCTGAAAGGAAGGAAGCAGGAGGAGAAATAGAGAGAGAGGGTCGTGGATCAAGAGGGTAGTGGGGGGAGGGGGGAGTCACAGGAGGAGAGGGTGAAGGAGAGGGGGAGGTTAGAATGAGAGGAAACAAAACCTCGTCCACCTTCACGACCACATTCCTGCCAGAGACATACCCGCCAGGCCTATACTGTATCCCCGGGCACCCATCAAGACGTGTGTCCCCAAAAAGATATTTTCTGGTGACCTTCTTTGGACACACCCTGGACACTGATAACCCTGGACGGTCTGCCTCAGAGGCCTACTTCCACAAGGCATCCGAAAACCTGTCCTACCGTGATCCTGTTTCTTTCTTTTGCCTCCTCCTCACGGCCGCCCTCACGGATTTGCCTTGGTGCCCTGCCTCTCAAGACGTCAGTAAGCACCTACCCACCTATCAGCCTCCCTCCCTCCCTCCCTCCCTGAACCAGCGAGGACCTTCCCAGCGTACCCACTACCCAACACGCTATATTGGCTCCTGTTGGCACTTCATCGGCCCTTCATTCTCCCTCCTTCCCTCCCTCTCCCTCTCTCCTTCATAACACTTACCAACATCCCGTTCCGTTCCTCCCTCGCTCCCTTCCCTTGACCATCCCTTGCCTTCTCTATACTTTCCTCTGTTCTTAGGTCACATCACATAGTAACACCTCCCTGACTCTTTATCCCCTCCTCCCCTCACCCCCCCCCCGCCCAC
>JAXIVD010011424.1:5000-11383 GCA_036785275.1 Cancer borealis
CACTCTCCAGTTGGCACTAATGAATTATTTATGTGTCTGTAGTGACATCTGACATTTTTTGATAGGTACGGAAGGCTGACCAAAGGCTACGAAAAAATAATGACAAGCCGCTCATATAGCCGCTACAAAAATATATTCGTGGCAAGTGTCGAAAATGATTGCCAATTTAGCTTTGGAGGTGTTTTGATACTCCTTTTAAAAGTATTCAAGTAGTTGGAAGGTGGAAAAACAAAATTAGGCTGAAAGTTTCTCAATTTAACCAAATGGAGGAAAACAAAACTACAACTTATTTCCCATTACTTTAAAAAAATATTCCATAATGGGTAACGTTGCTATTAATCACTCTGAATGTATCATAAGACAACTACGTAGAAACACAGCGTTATAAGGCCACAGCTCTGTGCAAGGTACACTATGTGTTTGTGTTAAAGTAAGTGTTGTATATGATATGAGAATTGGCGCTGCAATACTAGCGTGGAAGTTGCAAATGAAGTGTTGATATTAGCATCCATTGTTGGTGTATAATACAAGCGAATCTACAGACGAAGAGGAAGTAGATGGTAGAGACGAGAATAAGCCAAGCCGAAGGGAATGCCTTTACGTAACCTTTTCAAGGAAGGTCTTAATAATGACTCAGTCTCCCTTGACGCTAATATTCCCTTCTCATTGGGGGAAGGGGCCTTAGGGCTTTCATCCTTATCTCCCTTAATAACTCACTGGGACCTAAACGCTACAGTAACAACAAGAACACGAACAATGAGACGCTGAAATACAATGAACGCCTAATGAGCACTAGGTGAACCGCGTCGCTCAATACGAACGCAAATGTAACCGAACCCAACCTCATCCAAACAAACGAGAACTCTTCAACTCACACTCACTCACTCATTCCCCCTCGAGGCCCAACGCCGTGTTTCTATGACAACCAGTCACTCCTCTCGTACCTGTGGAAGGGGAAACTGTTAATAATTCATATTCCAAAGTGGCAGCACGACGAGCGTCAAGGAAAAATGACAAGAGGAACAGGAGAGAAAAGAGGGAATTATGAAGTGATGGTTGAAGGGAGTGATGAGGTGAGGGTGTTCATTAATGCAAGGTGTGGCGAGGGTGTGGCAGGTGGACTTCCAGATTTAGTAAAGAGTGAGGGTGTGTTAAGTAGCAGATGGAGAAGGCGTGTTGTGAATGTTGGATGGCGAGGGGCGTGGCGAGGATGTGGCGTGGTAAGGGGAACACAGAGCCAATGGAAGACTTGATGAGGGTTGTTGTCTGTCATGATCCATCATCTCCTCGTCGACCCCACGGTTTTCACAACACACCCTCATCTCCCTCTGAACCCAACGGCGCTGAAAAATTATGCGCACGAACTCAGTAGCTCTGCGTGAACCCTCTTTCATCACTGTACCTCATCACGCACACACGCACACACACACACACACACACACACACACACACACACACACACACACACACACACACACACACACACACACACACACACACACACACACACACACACCTTGCCTCAAAACACCTCCATAAGTCTCCCTCACAGAAAACAACCTCATATATCATAACACTTCCTCTCTCTGCATTGCACTAAACAAACAACAAGGTACACGGTTACTCATCCCAGACTTAACCTAACCTAACGTAACCACCCAATCACCACGACTCGCATACTAACTCAACACACTGCAGTAGTTAGCAGACCAATCACCCGCTCACACTGATGACGCCAAACTTAATTAATCCCTAATGAGCCGAAAGACAAGGACGAAGCCTGGAGGAGTAACAACCTGTTTGCCTGTCTGCCTGTATGTCTGTGTGTCAGTTCAAGCGACTGACTGACTGAATGAATGAATGAATGAATGACTGTTAATGCCAACGAGACAAGGACGGAAGACTGGCTGGCTGACAGAAGCGGTGTTAGTAGTAGTGGTGGTGGTGGTGGTGGTGGTGGTGGTGGTGGTGATGACATTCTGGCGGTTATGAGCGGTGGAGAGTAGTAGTTAATATTCATCATCACTACGGTAGGAGGCGTCAGAGAGGAGACGTGTCGTGGGTGTTTAACGATGGAGTGGTGAGGAGGATTACGACCGTGTGGAGAGTTATACGAAGGACACGAGAGGCTTTGAATGGGGAGTTAGATGGGTGGGTATGTGCAGTACGTGGGAGGTAGGACTAGAGCGGCGAGCTAGTGGTGGGCATGGTGAGTGGGCGTCTAGAGGAGGGCAGGGAGGTGGGTGAGAGGTGGAGATGCGTGGAGGGGGCGGGAGGTGGGTGGAGGAGTGAGGCGCCGGGAAGGAAGTGCCCACTTAGTCCTATGATGGTACAAACTGACAGCAACACAACCAGTAAGGGTGTATGTATGTGTGTGTGTGTGTGTGTGTGTGTGTGTGTGTGTGTGTGTGTGTGTGTGTGTGTGTGTGTGTGTGTGTGGATAAGTAAGTGTCTATGTACGTGTTTTCCAAGGTCATTCAGTTACAAGTTATTGATTCAAAACTATGACTGTTGAAAATGATTAGAGGCAAAAAAAAAGAGTTAAAAAAATATATGATAAAAAAATATATATTGCAATACTGGCGACACTAATTACCAATTAAGGGGAATAAAAATGACGGTATTGAATTTAATTAAAAACATCTCGCGCGCGCGCGCGCGCACACACACAACACACACACACACACACACACACACACACACACACACACACACACACACACACACACACACAAACACACACACACACACACACACACAAACACACAGACACAGACACAGACACAGACACACACACACACACACACACACACACACACAAACACACAGACACAGACACAGACACACACACACACACACACACACACACACACACACACACACACACACACACACACACACACACACACACACTCTCTCTCTATTTTCATTCTATTTATACTCCTTTTCCAATATATTTTCTTTGGTCGTCACAAGAAAATTACGAAACTTGACACGAATAACCAAAACAAAATGAAAATGTTTGTGTTTCTTCACTGACGCTTACAACATACGACACAAAGAAAAAGAAAGAGAAGAGAGAGAGAGAGAGAGAGAGAGAGAGAGAGAGAGAGAGAGAGAGAGAGAGAGAGAGAGAGAGAGAGAGAGAGAGAGAGAGAGAGCAGTACTTATAACTGGATTACACTTAGGCAGATACATGGGAACGTAAGGATGAAATTAGAACGCAAGGGGAATGAATAGAAGAAAGGAGATAAAGATATAACGATAAAAATATTGAAGGAAAAAAGAAGGCGATTTAGGGGAAGAGAAACAAAAGAGATTAAGATTGCGAGAAGAAGTTGAATACATGAGAAAGAGAAAAAAGCGGCAAAATGAAAAGAAGAAGAAAAGAAGAAGAAAAGAAGAAGAAGAAGAAGAAGAAGAAGAAGAAGAAGAAGAAGAAGAAGACAAATGAAGATCATGCAGGATAAAAATTAGAAGCGAATTGGATGAGACTTGATTAATTATATACTTTTTCGGTCACAAAGAGAGAGAGAGAGAAAAAAAAAACAGTATGGACTCAAGAAAATACTCACAATAATACAAAGAAGTAAGATTAGGACAAACTTAAGTAAAAAAGGAAAATCTTGCCCACTTTTTGCACAACTGAGGACCAAGAATTAAGTGAGAACAAGGAGAGGGACAGTGTGGGTTGCGGAGGAAGGAGGAAAAAATATTATAAACGACTTTCTTTTCTCATTGTCTTCATCTTTCCTTCTATCCTCGTCCACTCACTCCTCGTTTTCGCTGGTGATGGAGGAGGAGGAAGGAGGAGGAGGAGAAGGAGGTGAAGGAGGAGGAGGAGGAGGAGGAGGACAAGAACGAAAATGATGAGGAACAAGAAAGAGGTGGAGATAACAGAAAAAAAAGAATTAGAAAGAGACAAAAAGAGAGAAAGAAAGATAACCTGACTTACTGACAGACTAACTGACTGCCTGTCTACCTACAAGACAGACAGACAGACGAAAAATAAAGATACGTCAGAAATAAAAAAAAGAAAGAAAAGTAGAGCAGTAAAAGAAATAAAAAAAAAAGAAAACAAAGGGGTAAGAAAAAACGCGATTTTGAGTTAAGTTATGAAACGGAGCTTTGCAGTTACTTAGGAAAAAAGGAAAAAGGAGGAGGAGGAGGAGGAGGAGGAGGAGGAGGAGGGGAGGAGGAGGAGGAGGAGGAGGAGGAGGAGGAGGAGGAGGAGGAGGAGGAGGAAGGAGGAGGAGGAGGAGGAAGAGGCGGGGAGGAGGAGGAGGAGGAGGAGGAAGAAGAGGAGGAGGAAGAGGAGGAAGTCGCGTGTATATACGGTGAAGGTTATTGTTCCTCTCATATCTCTCTTCCTATTCTCTTTGTGTGTGTGTGTGTGTGTGTGTGTGTGTGTGTGTGTGTGTTGTGTGTGTGTGTGTGTGTGTGTGTGTGTGTGTGTGTGTGTGTGTGTGTGTGTGTGTGTGTGTGTGTGTGTGTGTGTGTGTGTGTGTGGTGTGTGTGTGTGTGTGTGTGTGTGTGTGTGTGTGTGTGTGTGTGTGTGTGTGTGTGTGTGTGTGTGTGTGTGTGTGTGTGTGTGTGTTTCTCTGTCTGGCTGGCTCTTTGTCTGTCTCTTGTCTGTTTGTTTGCTTATCTGTCTCTCTCTCTCTCTCTGACGTGAATCTTCCTTGTACTATCTTCAATAACAAGGAAATACGATGAGTTGATGACAAAAGAAAGATCGACAGAAAAACAATAACAGTAATACCACAAACCTTTCAAAACCAAAATTACTAAAAAAAATCATAATAAAATATCAAATAAGCTCAAAATAACATCACACTAAAAACATCACACTAAAAAAAATATACATCACACTAAAAAAAAAAAAAATACACATAACAATTCAGCAACAAACATAAACAAAATAAGACAATATATAAAAAAAAAACTGCAAGAAAAAAGGTCTTGGAGTACCAGGAGCGAGATGGAACTACATTGATCTCTCGTATTATGGTCTTCTTCAAGGGACTGTCGCCTTAGTGCCCTGAGGGAAAGGATTAGGGAAGAGTAAGGAAAAAAGGAGGAAAAAGAGGAGGAGGGAGGATTAGTAAGAGGAGGAGAGAAAGGTACGGTGAGATGAGAAAGATAAATGAGAGAAGGCAAGTGAGAGTGTAGGAGAACGCTGTTGGAAATATTACGTGATAAAATGAAGCAAGCAGTGTGTGAAATTATACAAACACGGGGAAGGAAAAACAACGCTGTTGGAAATATTACGTGATAAAATGAAGCAAGCAGTGTGTGAAATTATACAAACACGGGGAAGGAAAAACGTGAAAAAAATACTAGAAAAATAAAAGCACAGGGCGTAAACAGACCCTTGGTAATGAGAGAGAGAGAGAGAGAGAGAGAGAGAGAGAGAGAGAGAGAGAGAGAGAGAGAGAGAGAGAGAGAGAGAGAGAGAGAGAGAGAGAGAGAGAGAGAGAGAGAGAGAGAGAGAGAGAGAGAGAGAGAGAGAGAGAGAGAGAGAGAGAGATGGAGAGAGAAACATGGCATGAAAAAAATAATATATAAGGAAAAAAGATATGTTAATGGATACATTAACTATGAAAGAGTAATCAGAAAAATTAATAATAAATAAATAAAGTGCTGTAACGTCAGTATACGATAAAATTGAATAAAAATAAATATAAAAAAACACAAACTTTACTAAAATACATCAAAGGTATAATTAAAAATGTTCATTTCATCACAATTACACGTACAAATAAAATACGAAAAAATAAGCAAATATAAATAAACTTTTCAAAAAGCATAGGAAGGGATAAAGAGATAAAGAGGAAGTGAATGATTTGGAAACATAAAAACGGAAATAAAAAGGTAAATACGAGTAAATGCAATAATGGGAATCACAGACAAAAGATGACAGTGACGAAGAGAAGAAGAAAAACAAGATCAGATGCACGTTAATTAATATGCTAATATAACAAAGAGAGAGAGAGAGAGAGAGAGAGAGAGAGAGAGAGAGAGAGAGAGAGAGAGAGAGAGAGAGAGAGAGAGAGAGAAGAGAGAGAGATAATAAAGACGTGCAAGGGTATAAAGGGATAAAGTCATAATCTCTCTCATTCTCTCCCATTCTCTCTCTCTCTCTCTCTCTCTCTCTCTCTCTCTCTCTCTCTCTCTCTCTCTCTCTCTCTCTCTCTCTCTCTCTCTCATTTAGATACAGAAACTCCAATACCTTAACTATTAACACAACTCCCTTTATCTACACCCATTCCACCCTTCACACTCCCCTGCCCTTATCTCCCTTCCACCCTCCCTCTCTCAACCACCCATGACTACCATTCATACCTTCATCACCATCCCTTAGGTACCAAAACGAGGGGTAG
>JAXIVD010011425.1:0-11378 GCA_036785275.1 Cancer borealis
CTCCCCTAGCCTACCTCCCATGCCACCTTCATGTCTCTCCTTCTCTCTTCTCTACTAAACTGTCTTCAATCCATTTTGTCTTATATTATGCTATTTTTGCTACTTTTAGTCTGCTTCTAACTTTCTTTATGTTCTGTATTTTTTCCGTCCTCACACTCGAGTCTTTCTTCCTTCTTTCCTTCCTTCGTTCTTTCCCTTACACTTGATTAAATATGTATCTATCTTCCTACTCACTCCTGCTTCTCACGTGGCAATAACCTCGGCAATGGTATGGTTCACCCTTAAAACCTTTGATCAAGCAGTCAATCACTTACTTCAGATACACTTAAACCTACCTCATATGCAACCCAACAGCGTCCTATCCTCCTTTTTTCCTTTCCTTTGCATGCAGTCCTGTCTCTTTTCATGCAGCATCGGTTTCATCCTCACCTTCCATATACCTTCCTTCACTAGCACACGCAACCCAACCTCACGCCCTCTCAAACCTCCCTCACACGCACCCAGACCTCAGAAAATCTCACGCAAGGCCAGTAGCAAAGAGTGTGGCTGCAGGAGGGTTTGGGTGGTGCGTGGTTGAAGACGCATGGGATCGGTGGTCTCGTGCGGAGTTGTGGAAACAGTGTGGAATTAAGGCCAATTACCGTTCCCCGGACAGGTAAATAATAGAGGCCAAGAAAGGCGGCCGCAACCACAGGGCTCGCGTATCGCCGACCCAAGATTGCAGCTCCATAATGACACCTATAACGCGATGCAGATTACGTGTGTGTGTGTGTGTGTGTGTGTGTGTGTGTGTGTGTGTGTGTGTGTGTGTGTGTGTGTGTGTGTATGTGTATGTGTATGTGTATGTGTGTTTTGTTTGTGTTTGTGTTTGTGTATGTGTATGTGTATGTGTATGTGTGTGTGTGTGTGTGTGTGTGTGTGTGTGTGTGTGTATGTTTATGTGTGTATGTGTGTTTGTGTGTTTGTGTGTGTATATGTGTGTGTGTGTGTGTGTGTGTGTGTGTGTGTGTGTGTGTGTGTGTGTGTGTGTGTGTGTTGGGAAAGGGGAACACAGGGCTAGGTAAAGGGGAGAGAGAGAGATAGAGATGGAGATAGAGATAAAGCTGGGGAGATAAAGAGATAGCTAGATAAGGAGAGAGCGAGAGAGAGCGAGTGAGAAAAAAAAAGAGAGAGAGAGAAAGAGAGAGAGAGAGAGAGAGAGAGAGAGAGAGAGAGAGAGAGAGAGAGAGAGAGAGAGAGAGAGAGAGAGAGAGAGAGAGAGAGAGAGAGAGAGAGAGAGAGAGAGCAAGGTAGCATGTCCACTGCCGAGGTATCGTCATGAAGCCGCCACCTGCGTGACATCTGCCCAATTATCCACCGCTACATCACCACCAGGTATGCCACCCACCTCCTCCCTCCCTTTCCTCCCCTCTCTCCTCCCAATCTTCCTCCCTCCCTCGTCTTTCCTTTCCTGTGTCCTTTCCCGCCGTTGTCGCTGAGTCTTCTATGCCGTTACTTACTCTGCTCTGAGAAAACACTGAGTTGAACTTTCCTCAAACCACTTCAAACATTATGGCGCCGGAACATTATAGTTAAAAGAATTCTCAAATGTTTTCTCTCATGTAGAGCTTTGAATATGATCGTCGAAGTGACACTAGATGATGTGATTTTAATGATACTGTTGATAAGGTTTCTTCTTCTGGTGAGACGCTTAAAAAAAACCACCAGGAAATGTTTTTGAGCAAATGCTTTATATGACACTGTGTCTGAGATCACACGATATATTTTATAAAGAGAAGTACTTGTTTTTGCCGCAGCGTTTTAAGACATTCTTTATTTCCTTACCTGTGTTCCAAGCAATGATTTTAACCGGCGCTTATGATATGTAATTACTGTACCTTACTTCTGTTTTTTCCCTTATCTCGACTCTATACTTTCTCTACCACACCACACACACACACACACACACACACACACACACACACACACACACACACACACACACACACACACACACACACACCACATACACACACACACAGTCCTCTACCCATACTACCCTCGCATGTCTGTACCCTTTCCTTCCATGCCCCATTCCGGCCCCATCCTATCCCCATCTCCTTATCACCTGCCCCACCTGTCAGCGGGCGGCGGCGAGACTGAGGGCGTCACGAACCAATAAGGCGGCTCTTAGACAGGTACGAGGCCCGCCCGTCACTTGGCCGACTAATTGTGCGGCGCGGGGGTCCTCCCTCAGGTTTTTGTCGCGCTCAGAGACGCAACTCAACCCTGTCTCTCCCTCGGGCGCGCTGCTGCTGCTGTTACCTGCCGCATGTCACCTCGGCTGTCACGGGGTGGGAGGGCAGGAGGAAGGGAGGGAGTACGGGAGACAAGAGAGGAGGAGGAGGAAGGAGGGGAGAAGGGGGGTATTAGGTGACAAGGAACGCAATGTACACGAGTGATGCTAATCTAGGTGACGGGGGAAGATGTCCATCTCTGTGTGTGTGTGTGTGTGTGTGTGTGTGTGTGTGTGTGTGTGTGTGTGTTGTGTGTGTGTGTGTGTGTGTGTGTGTGTGTGTGTAATCTCCATGCTTATGTATATATATATATATATATATATATATATATATATATATATATATATATATATATATATATATATATATATATATATATATATATATATATATATATATGTATATATATATATATATATATATATATATATATATATATATATATAATATATATATATATATATATATATATATATTATATATATATATATATATATATATATATATAATATATATATAAATCAAAATGTTTACCCCTCTCTCTCTCTCTCTCTCTCTCTCTCTCTCTCTCTCTCTCTCTCTCTCTCTCTCTCTCTCTCTCTCTCTCTCTCTTCTCTTGCATACACTAATTGAATGTATCAATTAGAGAGAGAGGAAAGAGAGAGGGAGAGAAAGAAGAGAGAGAGAGAGAGAGAGAGAGAGAGAGAGAGAGAGAGAGAGAGAGAGAGAGAGAGAGAGAGAGAGAAATTTTTTTAATACATTCACCACATTCCTAGAAACATTCCATCCATCCCGCATCTCTCTCTCTCTCTCTCTCTCTCTCTCTCTCTCTCTCTCTCTCTCTCTCTCTCTCTCTCTCTCTCTCTCTCTCTCTCTCTCTCTCTCTCCTCGTTCTCTAACCTTTTCAACCCTCACATCGTCTCCAGCTCCGTTTTTCTTCACCTTGCTTCCCCTCATTCGCCCTGTCACTCTTCCTCATAACTCCCCCATCAATAAATGAGTCGGTCCCAAACTCCCTTGAAACGCCGCAATGGATCCGTCTAAGGGCTTCTGGAACTTAGTTAGCTGATCATCCTTCCCTTCCTTCCTACATCTTCCTTCCCCTTTTCCCTATCTATCTACCACTATATCATTCAGTGCCCCTTTGCTTTTTTTCCTTCCTACCTTTCTTCTTTCTTTCCTTCCTTCCTTCCTTCATCCGTATACACTATATTTTCATCGATATATACGGCTTTTTCTATTTTTTTATTTATGTTATTTCCCTTTTCTCTCTTTCCATATTTTTTTCTATATTTTACTGTATCTACATTTCCTGTTAGTCTATTGGGTTTTTTCCTCTTCCTTCTATTATTTTTTAACACTTTCTCTCCCACATTTTCCTTCTTTTATGTTTTAACTCTTTACTTGCGTGTGTTCTTTTGCCAGATTTTTCCTGCTGTCAGCTCATCGTTTTCCCTCCCCTCGTCTTCCCTCTAGTCAGCCTGAGTGGTCTTTTTACTCCTTCAGACGTGGTTGTCGTCGCCGCCGCCTCCGCCTTCCTTTCAGTCTTATCTCCTCACTCGTTGGTCATTAAAGAGTCGGCTACCTTTGCTAGCCTCCCTCCCCTAAGCACCATTTGTTGATCTTCCCTCTCTCTCTCTTCCTTCCTCTTCTCCCCATTTGTCCTTCTCCCTTCCTCTCCCTCTGCATCCTCTCCCCTCCTACACTGGGCCCCGTTACTCTCCTCCAAGCAATCTACTCCATATCTTATTCCTTTGATCGTCAATAAGGAGTGACTTTAATAAAACCTCCACCTCGGCGTGGCAGGCTGAACCCACGCTTTCTAAACTATTACCGGAACACATTCAATACATGGACCGCCGCCGCGCATCTACACGACCTGGGAATAAACTGCGAAGGAAAGATACTCGACTTGCCTTGCCTTGCCCTTGCCTTGCCCTGCCTTGCCTTGCCTTGCCCTTGCCTTGCCTTGCCTTGCCTTGCCTTGCCTTGCCTTGCCTTTGCCTTGCTTTCTGCTGTGCCTCCTGGTGTCCCTTGGGAAGACTCAGAACTTCGTCACGTGATTGTCCTTTCGGGTTTAGACAGAGTGCTTACGTTCGCGTCTGTAAAAGTGTTCCTCCCCTTTGTAATCCGTCGGGAGGCTTGAAGAGGTGCTCGGAGGTGTGCCTCGTTAATTATGAATGGCAGGGCGGCCTTTTAAAGTGATGTACCCTGACGGTGGTGTTCATTAACAAGGCAACTAACTGATCCTTGCCGCCCTGCCCTGTGTGATAATCAAGTAGAGTACACACAAACTATGAAGCCTTCTCTCTTTTTCTGTTTTTTTTTTTTTTAATGAAACTCTTACGTCCTGCTATGTTATGCTATGCTATGCTACTCTGCGCTACATTACTCATGAGGCTGCTGCTTATGTGATGATTTATGAAACGATGACAGCGGAAAATGTTCTCTGTCGCATCTGTTGGTATAAAAGATGCAACAAATTACTATTACGCTTCTTATCAAATATAGAATCAAATAATATTCTACGTATTAGAAGTTATGGTATTCGCTTCTCTTTCTCTCTCTCTCTCTCTCTCTCTCTCTCTCTCTCTCTCTCTCTCTCTCTCTCTCTCTCTCTGTTCCGCATAAAGAGACAGGCGGTGAGCAGTTAAGGACGCTGTGAATAATGGAAAAGCTATACACATAATTATTTGCATGCATTTGTAGCGGAATCAGGATTTTTTTGCTTTAGTCCCGCGGAAGAAAATTTGTAAATATGCAAACACATCTAATTTGACTCATAAACCATTGAAGAGCAGGGTTTTTTTCACTTACTCACTCACTCACTCACGCACTCACTCACTCATTCTCACACTCGTTCACTCACTCAATCACTTACTCAATCACTCCCCACTTCCCTGTTTCCCTTTCCCACACTCACTCACTCACTTACTTACTCACTCACCTCATTCTCACACTCGCTCTCTCCCTCACGTCACTCACTCACATGATATGAAAGAAAAAAACCAGACCTACTTCTCCTCCTTCTCTTCTTTCCCTTCCCAAGACTTGCTATGAGGGATGGACACGAGTATGTGGGTTAAGTCATGTGTCAAAGAACATGCAGCCTGCGACCTTGACCTGCCTGATTAGCCTACCCATCCTACTGACCTAACCACGACAGTATAATTTCCTCTTCTTCGTCCTTCTCTTCATGCTTCACTTGTCCTCCATCTTGCAAATGTCATTATAATTCATGACATTTTATTACTCTCTCTCTCTCTCTCTCTCTCTCTCTCTCTCTCTTCTCTCTCTCCTCTCTCTCTCTCCTCTCTCTCTCTCTCTCTCTTCTCCTCATCTCTCTCTCTCTCTCTCTCTCTCTCTCGTTGCATCACGGATATTTAGCCTCAAACATGCAATATCGAACCTTCTTTGCATGACTAAGCGTTATACGTCCCGTGGCATGGTAATCAACGCTCGTTTTATCATTATTCTCCTTAATGATGTTAGGGAGGGAAGGAGGAGGCAGGGAGGAAGGGAAGGAGGGATCGGGGGAGGAGGGAGGGAGGGAGGAAGGAATGGGAGGGAGCAAGAGATGGGAGAGGAAAGGAGAGGGGAAAGGAGGGGTGTTCTACTTTGCAATACAGGTCAGTCATATCTTTTTTTCCTTCTCTTTTTATTCTCTCTCTCAATCCATCTATCTATTTTTCTATCTATCTATATATCTATAATGCGTTGTAGAAAACCTGGAAACTCACGGCTGAAGAATTAAACATGAAGTAGGTGTTCCCGCCGTTTGATTGGTGTTATTATAATGGGAACATCGCCCTCTAGCATCAGTCTTTCGAACTAGTTTTGCGCCTGCATTGTTGTCTGGCGGTGGATCTATGAACTAAATGTAACACCGCCATCTATCAGCAACGTTTCGAATTAGTTTAGCGACTGCACTGGCCTATCTAGCGGCGGACTGCTGAGCTAAAAGTGTTAGAAACTTAAGAATTGCCATCTGTTGAGTTGATCGTTACCATCAACGCATCAGTTTCACTTCTTTTAGTGTTTCTCGTCTGATTATTGTGATGATCGCTTTCTGTTGTGTCGTTTCATCATGGTGAGTAGATTCAGGCTATTGAAGGAGTCTGAGATTTGGATGTTTGATAATTGGTCAAGTAGTTTGTGTATCCTAACGAGGCCACGTGACGCCCATTTCACCTGAATAACGTAAAGGTTTTTCCAAAAAGCACTACGTAATATTGCAATCATTCAATGACATAACACACACGTAACCATGGCAACGTACCCATGTATATCTTATGTGAGTGTATGTGTAACCTATTTAGAGAATTAATGTTCTATTATATTATCATTCTCTTCTGGTTACTTATTCCATTCAGCGACAACATTCTTATTTTCATCATCTGGTAATTGGAGTTTAGAAGAAAAAAGATACATGAAGCTTAACCATCATTAGATACATTGTCTGATCAAACATATTGCAGCCAACACACACAAACACACACACACACACACACACACACACACACACACACAGACACAGACACAGACACACACACACACACACACACACACACACACACACACACGACACACACACGCACACACACACCACACACACACACACACACACACACACACCACACACACTAAACTATACTCCCATACCTCATCCAACCAATGCACTCAAGACCAACGTACCCAGTCTACAAAATTAATACACTGCACCTTAAGTCTACACCTTAAAGAACACCCCTTTCCCCCCAACCCTCCTTCCCCCCCTCACGCCAAGGCTCGTACTGGTAAATGTGCTTGTTGAATCAGTGTTCCTTTCTACGGGTCGCGTCCAAGGTGAGTCTAATGAGATTACGGGAATTATCTTACCTACCTCTAAGGGCGAGAGTTCTTGCAGCGCCACGAGAGAGCTGCGACCTTAGGGAGGCTTCTGGATAGCACTATGTTGCCATTGAAATCACGCACACTCAAGGCGGACGTTCACTTACAACCGAATCACAGACCACTTTGTATGATTGCACTTCTTGCTTGCACGGCTGCTTCCCCCCTCCTTTTTCTCCTCCTTCTCCGCCTCCTCCTCCTCCTCATTCTCCTCCTCCTCCTCTTTCTCCTTTTCTTTGTCCTTATATGCATGTCTTTCTTTGTCTCCCTTACTGGTTCTCTGCTTCTCTTCCTCTTTTCTTATGTTTTTTTCTTCTATTTCTTTATCATTTAAGGTTTTTCTTCATATTTCTGTTTTCTTCCTCCTGCCACTCACTCACTTGTCCCTCGTTTTCTTTCCCGCCTTTTTTTTGCATTCCGTTTTATGTGCATTTCTTTTCAGTGGATCTCCTACTTTTTTTTTTCCTCCTTTTCCTTTTTTTCCTCTTGTTCCTAATTTTTTTTTTTTTTTTTCGCAATCTATGATTTTTTTTTTTTTCCTTTCTCTTTTTTTTATTTTTCACTTTCGTTCTTAGCCATTTTTTCTTTATATTTCTTTTATGCGTTTATATTCTTCTAATTTATTATATTTTTTTTTCTCTCTCTCTTTTATCTATTTAGTTATATATCTATTTATTTATCTATCTATATATATAAGAAAAAAAAAATGAGAAGGTAATGAACTAAGAAAAATTTAAACATACATAGAAAGACAGACACAAATACAAAAAAGAAAGAAAGAAAAAAGAAAACAAATAATGAAGAGGAGAAAATACGTTCACAAACCAGCAAAATATCAAGAACACACACACACACACACACACACACACACACACACACACACACACACACACACACACACACACACACACACACACACACACATACACACTCACAGCGATCCAGGTCTCCATGGCGTAAAGCAGCGTAATATTCGTCGTCGTCGTCGTCCTCCTCCTCCTCCTCCTCCTCCTCCTCCTCCTCCTCCTCCTCCTCCTCCTCCTTCTGTGTGTGTGTGTGTGTGTGTGTGTGTGTGTGTGTGTGTGTGTGTGTGTGTGTGTGTGTGTGTGTGTGTGTGTGTGTGTGTGTGTGTGTGTGTGTGTGTATGTGTGTGTGTGTGTGTGTGTGTGTGTCGCGCCTCGCCTGCTGCTGCTGCTGCGTGGCGTGCCTGCTGCTGTTATTCTTTCGTGGCGGCGGGAGTGATGTGTGTGCGAGGCGGCGGCGGCGGCGTGCGGAGGAGGAGGAGGAGGAGGAGGAGGAGGAGGAGAAGGAGGAGGAGGAGGAGAAGGCGCCGAGATTCCTCACTTATTAAATTATTGAAGTGCCATTCCGTTATGCCCCCGTTGTGTTGGCTCAGGTAAATACTTTTCTGATAAAATTATTCCACTTTTTTTGTGTGTCTTACTAGTATGAGAATTTTAGGGAAGAAGGTAAAATCTGAATTAAATGCTTATTCTGATAAAATTAATATATTTCTTTGCGTGTGAGAATTCCGGGAAAGTAGAAGTGTAGGTAAATTCTTTTGAATAAAACTAATTATTTTTTTTCTAGATGTAATTCCTGGAAAGTAGGAGGTAAAGTAAATAGTTGTCCATTAAAAGTGTTAGTTTTTATGTGCAAGAATATTAGGAAGAAAGATATTCACACACACACACACACACACACACACACACACACACACACACACACACACACACACACACACACACACACACACACACACACACACACACACACACACACACACACACACGCACGCACACACGCACGCACGCACGCACGCACGCACGCACGCACGCACGCACGCACGCACGCACGCACGCGCGCACACACACACACACACACACACACACACACACACACACACACACACACAATTACATTTTCCTTAGTGGTTGTATTACGAGCAGCTATTCCGTGTTTATGAAATTCCTTACGTATTATTGTCCCGTATAGAAAGTCAGTCCTTTCCAATACATACAAACACACACACACACACACATACACACACATACACACACACACACACACACACACACACACACACACACACACACATACACATACAGGTAAACGTTTCCCACATGAACGAAACATAACTCATTAAAACATAATTAAACTGAATACATAAACAGAATTCAGTCTGAAACGAGATAGAGAAAATCAGGAGCAACCTTAATTAATAGTAACTGAGACATTGCTCTACTATTCTGTTTCCCTAGAGTGTTCTTTGGCTCATCCAGGACCCTTCCTTCTTTTATTACACTCGTCCTATCTCTCTCTCTCTCTCTCTCTCTCTCTTCTCTCTCTCTCTCTCTCTCTCTCTCTCTCTCTCTCTCTCTCTCTCTCTCTCTCTCTCTCTCTCTCTCTCTCTCTCTCTCTCTCTCTCTCTCTCTCTCTCTCTCTCTCTCTCTCTCTCTTCTACCTTTCCACATGCTCCGCTTCCTCCTCCTTCCCTCCCCCTCCTCCTGACCCCCCCTGCCTAAGATGAATCAGGAGCAGTAATTGCGCCTTCCAACATGTCCGTCTCCAGTCCAATCTGCGTCATTTAATATCCTCCACTCTCTCTCTCTCTCTCTCTCGTCCCTTGAACCCCTCGTCGCCGTTATGAGGGGTTCCGCAGAGGCTTCAGGGGCTCCTTTCAAATGTCGGACGGATTTCCTCGCGTTCTGCTCTCCGCCGAAGATCACGAAGGATATTTTACCCAGACGCGGTGTTCTGAATGGGGTTTTCACGTTTTGACTGGCAGCATGAGGAGCCTTCGTCACACACAGCCTCGCAGCAGCATGGGGAGTGGGCGAGGCTTCTTCGTGTGCGGGCTGGAAAGGGTGAGACGTCGAGCAGAAGTGAACTGTGAACCGGCTGCCAATTAACTAACAGACCAACATCAAGGGAATCATCTATATGAAGCTTGTCGTCTGCGATGCACAGCGGTGGCAGAGCAGGAAAGGCAGCGGCAGCACGGCCTCCAGTGCCCAGAAGCGGGAGCCAACACAAAGGCGGCCAATAATTGAGGTAATAATCGCTCCAAGGGCTCCGTCCGTCGACATAGCCGTGACGGGGCGTGTCCAGGGGTGGCCGCAGGTGTCTGTCCCGCTCACCTGCCTGTCGACCTCCTGGCACAGCTGTTCTTATCAACCAACGCAGGAAAAGGGTTAAGACATCACAAGTCATTATAAGTTTTCTCGGTAAGATAAAATTACGTCCTGAGAGCCTTTCATCAGATCAAAATGCCCCACAAAAGCAATCACGCCACGCTGGAATCCACCCTCAGTCCACTGCTCGGGTCTCCGGTGACAACTACGGAATAAAACCCTTAATTTAACGATTATTTCATTTGTATTTGAGCAGCGGCTTTGGGGGTGAGGTGGAGGGAGGGAGGCCTTGGGTAGGGCTACGGCTACCTGGCCCCGCTAAGTGCCCGGCCTAACTAACGTGCTTGCCGACATACATTCACGGTGCTGCACGTGTTACCTGCTGACCTGCTGACCTGCTGCTTCAGGTGATATATCAGAGAAAAGACTCCATAGCATGCTTCATCTTAGACGTTTTATCTTTTTGTCTATCTATCTTTTGGTTTCTTTGTTTTTTTTATTTGTCGGTGTGCATCTCTCTCTCTCTTTCTTTTTTTTCTTCTCTAGTTCAATAGATAGATAGATAGATAGATAGATAGATAGATAGATAGATAGATAAACAGATAAATACAGATAAATAGATCGATATACAGATAGATAGACACAGATATATGGGTACAGAATTATTGTGCATATATCCTAATTTATGCCTCCAGGGGACAAGGGTAAACTTTGATGCCCACAAAAGGCTCTGGATTTGAAGGAAGAATGAAAGGAAAAAAGCTGGGTATGATTCCCTCCCGGTAGACACAACCCTTTGTGCCGCCCACCTGCCAGCCGCCGCCCGTAATTAGGCGTCCTTACGGTCACTCCGAATACCTTGCCAGGTGGATGGCTGCCTGTGGGAACTATGGTGAGAGAAAGAAAGAAAGAAAGAAAGAAAGAGAAAAAATGATAAATCAACAGATCAATTTTTGCGTTTTCCACTTAGCTTCAATAAGACCTAAAAATACAGTGGTACTAAGACATGCTCCTTTGCTCCCCACCAAACATAACTATAACTTCCTCACCACTGTTTGCATAGACGCAGGATTATAAC
>JAXIVD010011426.1:5000-11377 GCA_036785275.1 Cancer borealis
ATTAGTAGTAGTAGTAGTAGTAGTAGTAGTAGTAGTAGTAATAATAGTACCAGTAATAGTAAAAAACAATAATAATAATAATAATAGTAGTAGCAGCTGTAAAAAAAATATCCATCAAAATCTAACTTATCGAACACTACTACAAAAAAAAAAAAAAAAAAAAATACATCCAGCCTACGAAATGTCTTTATCCTGCCTCTCATCTTTCCTCAATTGGTCTTTTTGATCCTTTCCTCCACAATCCTATCCACATCCTTCCTTCTATTGCCGCACTCTTTGCCCTCCAGGACCAAGGAGCACCACTGACCCGTCCATCCATCCATCACCTTTAAAACACCGACAGCTTAATGGGAAAAACACAAACAAAAGAACCTCGTGCCACTCAAGTTTGTTTACATATGACGTCATACTCATACAAGATGGCCGCTTCCGGTCTACCTCAGCCTCTGTAAATGATATTCTTTTTTCCAGGAAGATCAACAGTTGTATCTACCGAAGGGAAAGGAAAAAAAATTATACGTTGGGAAATTAATGAGAGAGAGAGAGAGAGAGAGAGAGAGAGAGAGAGAGAGAGAGAGAGAGAGAGAGAGAGAGAGAGAGAGAGAGAGAGAGAGAGAGAGAGAGAGAGAGAGAGAATGGAAAATGACAATAAGACCGTGGGTGGGTGGGTGAGTGAGTGAGAAGGGAAACAATGGAAGAGTTCAAAGCGCATAGGAAGAGAAAAATAATAGGAAGAATGACAAAAGATCGTAATAATATACAATAGTGATGATAATAATAATGATAATGATAATAATAATAATAATAATAATAATAATAATAATAATAATAATAAGGAAAACAAGGAAAATAATAATGATTGGCTCTTAGAACGTAAAATAACGGAGGAAATAATAAAAAAAATAATGAGAGAGAGAGAGCGAGAGAGCGAGAGAGCGAGAGCCAGAGAGAGAGAGAGAGAGAGAGAGCGAGAGTGAGAGAAATAAAAGAGTACGGTCTAATTAAGAAGGTCCTCCAGGTGAGAGAGAGAAAAAAAAAAAAGAGAAAGAGAAAGAGAGATATATCCCTTCCCTTCCTTCCTTCCTCATCTTGACTTCTTGATCTTCCTTCAGAATCCATCGATGAAGTGGACCTCCTGCAGGCTATAGCGGTGCCCTTCGAAGATCCCTCAACCCAGTACTTCGTGACCGGGTTCGATGGTTTCCCCGCGTTTGGCTTCAAGGTCGGAGCCAACATCAAGCATCCCTTCAGACTCTTCCTCCCTGAAAAACTGTACCGGGAATTCTCTGTAAGTACCGGGAATTCTGTGTAAGTACCGGGAATTCTCTGTAAGTACCGGGAATTCCTTAAGTATATTTGTGTCTCTAGTAGGGAAAGTTTTGGTGGTTGTTTTGTTTATATATTCATTGGTTTGTTTATTCATGCGTGTGTTACTCGTATTGTATTGTTTGTTTTATATCTACTACTACTATTACTACTATTATAATTACTACTAATACTACTGCTGCTACTGCTACTACTACTACTACTACTATTACATCTACAACTTCCTTCCTTCCTTCTATCCATCCATACTTCCTTCCTTCCTTCCTTCCTTCCTTCCTTCCTTCCTTCCTTCCTTCCTTCCTTCCTTCCTTCCTTCCTTCCTTCCCTCCCTCCTACCTTTCCCTTTCACCTCACACCTTCCTTCACACACCCTTGCCTCCTCCCTTACAGATACAAGCCGCAGTGAAGCCAGACCGGGAGGAGTCGATGTTTCTGTTCGCTGTTACCAATCCGCTCGAGAACCTCATTCAGCTTGGCGTCTCCCTCACCCCCGGCCTTCCTGGGACCACTAATCTGTCTCTCTACTACACGGACGGGGAGAGGCATATGACATCACAGTCCATTGTGTCATTCCTGGTGCCGCAGTTCAAGGGAGTTTGGACAAGGTGGGTGTGTGTGAGGGGAGGAGGTGTGTGTGTGTGTGTGTGTGTGTGTGTGTGTGTGTGTGTGTGTGTGTGTGTGTGTGTGTGTGTGTGTGTGTGTGTGTGTGTGTGTGTGCGTGCGTGTGCGTGTGCGTGTGCGTGTGTGTGTGTGTGTGTGTGTGTGATTAGTAATTTTGAGAGTATTCGCTCACTACTAACCTAACCTATCCTATCCTATCCTATTCTAATCTAACCTTCATTTTTATTGCCTTTTTATTTATTTATATCTTAAATTATTTACTATTAACATACCTTTACCAAACTCTATAATTCTATATCGTCTTTCACTTCCTTCCTTTCTTGCTTTACTTATTTATTATTACCCTACATTTTTATCTTATCTTATGTAATATTTTTTCCAGGTTTGCGTTTAAGGTGACAGCAGAGGACATTCAGCTTTGGTTTAACTGTCAGAAATACAATGAGTTAGTTGTGCAACGCGTCCCTCAGCAGCTTGTGTTTGACTCCGCCTCAACACTGTACATTGGGCAGGCGGGAGGCATCTTCAAGGGCTTCTTCGAGGTGAGAATCCAATGCTGTTTGTACTATAAGGATTTGTAGGGAGCGTTTAAAAAGGAAAATGTAGTGAGTTTATATTAATGGTATACTTTTTATTATCTAGATCAGTGGTTCTTAACTTTGATAGAGGTAGTGAACCGTGGCAGCTTCATGAGTGCATTCCCCAAACCCTTCGTCACGTCACCAATAATACGAGCGGCTTACTAATAACCACATTTAAGCATTCACTTTTATCCAAATAGTATGGAATCTGACGCACCGTGATGAATGTTACTAAAGAAAGAATATGTTTTGAAATGGTTGTTTTTACCTTTTGTTGAAAATAGTCTTAAAATTCTTGACCTCTGCCGAACCTCTGAGACTGACTTAACGAACCACTGGGGTTCGATCGAACCCAGATTAAGAACCACTGATCTAGAATGTTGTGTTTGTTGTAAGTTATTCGTTACTCTCTAGTTTTCGAGGTTTCTATGGTATCTATGGTGTTAGACTTGCTGCTGCTGCTGTTATTGTTATTGTTGTTGTTGTTGTCGGTGGTGCTGTTCTTGTTGTTCTTGTTTAAATGGTTAGTAACATTCCCTCAAGGCTGGCAACTACTCAGAACAAGAAAGATATAACAAAGTCTTCCTTAAAATATCGTGTTTTGTTTTAAACCCTTGGTTGAAGAAAATGACTTTGAAAGAGTAACCAAACTATTTAAATATTACGTGCCATGATAATAATTAAAGTTGTAATGATGATAATAATAATAATAAGTAATACTGATAATAATAATAATGATACAAATAAACTTTACATACTTTTTTCTTTGTTTAATCTGTCTTTAATCCACACACAACCCTTTCTTATCCAACCCTTTCATCACTTACCTATCCTTATCGCACCTTTACCCTCTCCTCTCCGTCACCCAAATATTCCCTAACCCTTCCTTTTATTCCCTTGCATTCCTTCATTAATCACTAATTTACTTATCTCACCTAATTTACCTTTAAGTTCAAACACCTTACCTTCCATTCATCTTACCTGGCATTACATCTCTTGTCAGCCTCTAATTCTTCTATCTATCAACCTTTTGTCTCCCCTGTTAATCATCTTGACGGTCAGGTGTTGGCCAGGTACAGACTCTCCCCCCTTCCCCCGCCCCCGTCCCCCCTCCATCACGTTCCTAATCCCATTATTCATTCTATACATGTACCTTCATCATTGGCCAGTCACTTCATCTATACTTTCATCACCTGTATTTTCACCATTCATCTCCTTTATCAGAGTTTGTCTTACTCACTCACTTTCGTTTATTTATTTATTTATTTATTTTTTGTGTTGTATTAATTTTTTTTTTTATCTTTATGGAGTTATCTTTTTTCTTTTCTATCTTTTCTTTCCTTTCTTCCTTCCTTTCATTTTTTTTTTCATTAAATTGTATCAAGTATTTGTTAATATCTTTCGGAGTTATCTTCTTTCTTTCCTTCCTTCCTTCCTTCCTTCCTTCCTTCCTTCCTTCCTTCCTTCCTTCCTCCCATCCTCAAGGTATAATTAGTGATCATTACCCATTAATCCTGCATGGAAACTGAGGTAATTAAGTCATACATCACCTTTACTTACACCTGTAGCTTCCACGGCTAATTAAACTACCAATTAGAGGTCAAGGTTGAAGAGTATATACTATAACCTTTAAATGACCAATTATAGACGAGAATTTTTCAACCCGTTAATTACCTTTGCTAACGCGTATTCTCACCTGGGATTGAGATGCATTTGAATAGGACGTAATTGTTAGGGAATCGAGTTGCCAAACATGACCATCTAATACCTTACAGCATCTCTCAGTCTCTCAGTCCCAGCCAGCCAGCCAGCCTCAGTCACCCTTGAACAGTGGGAGGATGTTGTCACGTCTCCTCTCTCTCCCTCTCTCCATCCTCCCTGTGACCCGATTGTTTTGTGCCTTACTATCGTGCCTTGACCTGTGCTTCCAGTGACCTTACATGACCTCATTTATAAGCCCCACATCAGTGAAATTAATGACCTAATCGAAAATAACCCAAGTCGATTAATTTTCATTCCGCTCTCGAAAAGGAAGTGAAAATCGTGATGTGGAATGAAATGAAGCAGATTCGAGTCTTGCGTTTCGTTGCTCTGAGTCCGTGAATGAAGCTGGATGTGTTGTGTTGCGTTGGTGTGTTGCGGGGAGTGATTCAAGCTGTTTCACGCCCTCTAGCAACACTATTTCTTGATGTGTTGTGTTGGTGGTTGCTAAGTCACTTATTGCTGAGTGAGGATTCTTGTGTTGTGTTGTGTTGCGTTGTGTTGCATTGTCTCACGTGTTACTAGTTTGTGTTGCTGTGATAGTTTGTGTTGCTGAGTCTGTGTTACTTGTCCACTCCAGTTGTGTGATGCTAAGTTTGTGTTGTTTAAGTCTGGTGTTAGGTTGTGTTGCTAGTTTGAGTTGCTGATTCTGTGACTTGACTGGTAATATTGTCCCCTCTAAGTTGTGTGACGCAAAGGTGATAGTGTTGCAAAGTTTGTGTTGCTGGAATCATCTGTTTCTGGGAATTTTTGTGTTGCTGAAGTCTTGTGTTGCGTTGTGTTGCTAGTTTAAGTTGCTGGGATTTTGTTTTGTATTGCTGTATCCAAGTTTGTGTTGCTAGAATCCTGTATTTCTTTGGTACTTTGTGTTGCGAGTGGTACTTTGTGTTGCGAGTGGGTGGGTAAGATGGCGTCGTTGCTGTGGTTGTCCCGGCGTGTGTTCCATGTGTTCCTAACTCGCCTGTGGTTGACTCTCCTCCAGGGGGCGCTGCAGGAGCTGCGCATATACAGCACCCCTGACATGGCGCAGGTCCAGTGCAACAACCACTTTGCCGTGAGTATATGGAGGGTTTTTTGTTGGGGGGGAGAGTTATTTCTTTTTTTTGAAGGGGGGATTATTTATCTTTTTTTTACGGAGGTATTTCTTTTTTTTGGGGAGCGGTTATTTTATTTTATTTGGGGGTAGTATTTCTTTTTTTTGGGGGGCAGTTATTTTATTTTATTTGGGGGAAGTATTTCTTTTTTTGGGGGGCGGTTATTTTATTTTATTTGGGGGTAGTATTTCTTTTTTTTGGGGGGCGGTTATTTTATTTTATTTGGGGGCAGTATTTCTTTTTTTGGGGGAGGGGTTATTTTATTTTATTTGGGGGTAATATTTCTTTTTTGGGGGGAGCGGTTATTTTATTTTATTTGGGGGAAGTATTTCTTTTTTTGGGGGGAGCGGTTATTTTATTTTATTTGGGGGTAGTATTTCTTTTTTGGGGGGCGGTTATTTTATTTTATTTGGGGGAAGTATTTCTTTTTTTGGGGGGGCGGTTATTATTTTTTTTGGGGGGGTGTTATTTCTTTTTTTTGGAGGGGTTATTTTTTTTGGGGGGGCGGTTATTTTATTTTATTTGGGGGTAGTATTTCTTTTTTTGGGGGGCGGTTATTATTTTTTTTTGGGGGTGTTATTTCTTTTTTTTTGGGGGGGGGTGTTTTTGTTTGGGGGGGGCGGGTGGGGCCTGTTTTTTTTTTCAAGGGAGTTTGTTATTAATTTTTGTGTTCCATTTTTTTTTTTTTTTGCTCTATTTTGTGTTTTCGGTTTTCGTCTTATTTTTGTGTTTGTGATTTTATTCATATTATTTTACTATATATATATTTTTTTTAGATCCAGTGATATTTTCTTTATCATTTAACGAGTCGGTAGTAGTAGTAGTAGCAGTAGTAGTAATGGTAGTAGTAGTAATAGTAGTAGTAGTAGTAGTAGTAGTAGTAGTAGTAGTAGTAGTAGTAGTAGTAGTAGTAGTAGTAGAGGATACACAAAAATTAATTAACATACAAATTTTTATTATAATTTCCATATGTTGATCTTTCCTCCATCGTCAC
>JAXIVD010011427.1:0-2500 GCA_036785275.1 Cancer borealis
CATGTCGTCTCTTGTTCGATCACTGACATGTTTTACCTTCAAGTGTCGAAGAAAATTCCCGTCTGTGTAAAAGTGCCTTTGGCAGGGCTATAAGTTAGCACACATGTATGTTTACCAAACCGCAATCTAAACTTTAATTCATACTCTCTCTTCCTTTCTAGCCATGATTACGTTATATCACTAATTTTTCACTTAATTTCCACGTATACTGATACTTGTGAACGTACGACATGACTTGGTACATCCAGAGCCATGAACGAGGCGATGCCACCACATTTCCGTCCTCTGTTTCCTGGACCTTCCACTCCAAGACTTCAGGCGAGGGTGACGCACTTACCTGACTTACACACTCATGCTCCTCTGAAACTGCTCTTGGTGCATGCAAGGCAAAAAAAAAAAATTCTTGAAGCATAATTGCGCGGCGGAGGAAGAGGGGAGCATGGAGTGCAGACAGCAGCACGCCACCACTCGCTCCCACCTTTTGTCGTTGTCGTGTGGGACAGGGGCTTCACTGGTTTCGCTCTGTGGTTTCTTCTGCGGCTGCGTGCTGAGGGAGGTAAGGAGGCAATTGTGAGGGTGTTGACTGTGTCTTGTAAGGGAGCTGCTTGCTGCGGCTGTGACTGGTCCTTTTCAATTGGAAGGAACTCATCTTGGCAAGCAAGTAATGCACGTGAGCATCGTGAAGCCCAGAGAAGATCAGCATTCGGGGAGTGTATGGTGTGGGTCCTTGATGAGGGTTTACGCGTCCCGTCCACGGGAGGGCGAACGGGCGTGGCTCACTTTGTTTGTTTCTCCACGGTGGCAATCCGTCAGTCAGTGATGACTGCCTTGGTTGCTCCTCCGGCACGGCAAAAAACAAAGATGGATGTGAATTGCCCCGACGAATAAGAAAAAAAAATCAATTGCGACTAGTGGAAGGAAGTAAAGCTAACGTAAAGATTTCGTAAGGTTGATTTTACGAGCTATGAAGGACGAGGTGGTCAGTCGTAGCTGATGCTCCGTCTGCCACTATTACCTGCTAACCCTTCAATTAGTCCATGATTGGTTGCAGTCGTGGTGGATCATGGAAGTCGTAATTTCCTCACAAAATAGTTAATAATACCGCTTGGTTCAGGAAAGCTGTCTATAAACATTGTAGATTATAGATGAAGGGTAACAGTCAAGTTTAAATTACCGATTCACATGATCAGCTTTGATGACTCTGATAGTGCTGCTTTCTAACATAATAACTAATAAGAGCAAAGTGCCTTCAGAATCTAAGGAGTTACATTTATGATTATTATTACATATATGCTTTACCATCATTCTTTTTCCCTTTACTGCAGAAACGAGACTAGTAAGGAACCTCAACCTGTTTTCATATGATGATCACTTCTTGACTAGGGAGACTGCAGACCACCCTTACCTGGCGAGACGAGTACTAGTCTTCCTCACTTGTGGTCTGGGAACACATCCACACATGGCTCGGCTTGCGGCACCTCAGACCAGACATCCTCTTAACTAGCTTGCCTTCCGCCTAGATATATCTTGCGTGCACTCGTAAGACCAGATTAATCTTTAGCCTTTGGTGAGCCCATTTATAAAGCTATATATATATATATATATATATATATATATATATATATATATATATATATATATATATATATATATATATATATATATATATATATACAACAATATAATTATCATTATTGACAGCTTATCGCATGAGAAAAGTTTCTTTCCCTACTGATTCTGTAGTTCGTCAGTTGCACTTAATTCTTCTTAATTAGATTTTTCATTTTACATATATAAGCAGCTATGCCTCAAACATATTTTGCTCATCTGGATTCTCGTAATCGCATCCATCTCACTTAACATTCGGCAGCAAGACACCAGTTCAGCACGTTCTTTATGCAGCATTTCTTATCCCTCTCCGCCTGACCTCCATCGTTATTCCACACACCTAGAACACAAAAAGTAATGCATTTCAGTGTCAGCCAGCAAATTGTCCTTCAATATTAAAAACTGATCATAAATAATGACAAGACTGATACATGTCCATTCAAGGCGCTGCCAAAAAGGTAGACTACATTGCAACAAACAAGTTCTATGTATCTTAAAATAGACGGATTCCCCAACTCAGGAGGAAGTGGTGGGATGTAATGATAGAAATTTGTGGTTGTAGTGATGAAACGTTATGATGGTGAATCTCAGCAGTGGTAGCCCCAGGTCCCTTAGTGGTAGTGGTGATGGTGGTGGTGGTGATGTTGGTGGTAACTTGCAGTGGCAGCACGGTAGTAAAGTTAGTATTGGTTGCATTGAAATGATCTGTAACAGATCAGGAAGAGGTAACTGCAGTAATGAAATATAGATTAACTTGAGAATATTGTAACCCAAATTCAAAGCAGAAGAAATAGCATGTTCTATCAAAATCTGCCGTACAAGTGCCTTCTGATCCCCACGCCACTCGCTATACTGAGGGCGAAAACCTACCTTAGATGATAGTGTTGGGGAG
>JAXIVD010011427.1:7500-11377 GCA_036785275.1 Cancer borealis
CGTTTTACGATCCGGAAGGAATACGGTGGTAGTAATCTTGTATTCCCCACCACAAGGATAATGATAATGATAATAATGGTAACAAATAGTAAAATTATGATGATAACAATTATTACAATAATTATATTATATTTATTATTGTTATTATTATAATTATTGTTATTATTATCATTATTATTATTATTATTATTATTATTATTATTATTATTATTATCATTATTATCATTATTATTGTTATTATTATTATTATAATTATTATTATTTTTAATATCATAATTAATATTATTGTTATAATTATTATCTTTATCATTATTATTGTTATTATTAGCACTAGTATTAGTATTATTAGTATTATTACTTCTAATAGTAGTATTTATTATTATTACTATTGTTATCATTATTATTATCAGTATTATTATTATTATTGTTATTGCTATAAACGTTATTAATATTAGTATTATTACTTGTAATAGCAGTATTTTTATTATTGTTGTTATTATTATTATTATTATTATAATAATAATAATAATAATTATTATTATTATTATCATTATTATTATTATTATTATTATTATTATTATTATTATTATAGTCATTCTTATAACCATTATTAATACTATTATTATAATCATTATTATTATCATTATTATCATTGATATTATTATTATCATTATTATTGTCATTATTGTTATTATTATGATTATAAAAAATTTTTTTTTATTATTTTCATTGTTATTATTGTTATTATTATTATCTTAATTAATATTACTATTACTATTAGTAGAACTTTTTTAAATTATTATTATTGTTATCATAATAATAGTAATAATATACTAGTAGTTTTATTATTATAATTGTTATTATTTTTAACATTAGTAGTGTTGTTATCAAAACTAGTAAACTTATTATCATCATATTAATTATTACTGTTGTTTTCATCTTTAATATTATTACGTACCACTTTTTGCCTCCTGTGGTCGCTTCCCTCCTCTTTGTGTCATCCATCCTTGGAATAGACAAACAGGAGCATGAATTAAATACAGATAAATGGTTGACAAACAAGGGTAATTAGCGCCGCGCCCCGCTGCGAGGCGCTGCCGAGGGTCCACTGCAAGAGTCTGATAATAGCGGGTCATCCATCGTGGTCCGGGCGTGGTCGGCAGCCTCATTAAGGCCAACATTTTCATGGTGTTGAATATGCCTCTAAATCATTGTTCTGCGGGGTCACATCCGAACACCAACAAGCTGGCGTGGTGAGGTCCCCTCCCCCCACCACACACACACTGATATTTCCTCCCTTATCCCTCGGGGTCTCTCTCTCCTACACACCTCCGGTATCTAGGGGCGGCCGGTGGTCCTTCCACCGGACACAAGTGTGCAGCATCCTCCCGCCTCTTCCCGCCCTTCCTGCCCCTCCTTGCCTTTCCTTCGCTTCATTCCTACCACCACTTGCCTAAATCACGCCCTTGTATGAATTTTGCTTCACTTATCTTTACGAAGTACTACCTACCATTGTCTTTTCCTCTTTACTCCTTCCCCTTACATGTGTATTTTTGTATGATCTACATCTGTAATTAAATAGCTTTCAGTGTATGTATCTCTATCTTCGTCTGTAGACTATTTGTATAAGTCTCACATCAATGTTCGCCGGTGTACAGTCTCAAGAGGGAACACGTGCATCTCAACATTCCTTCCCTGGTATTAGCGGGCCGGGTCATTCCAGCCAGCCCTGCGAGAACAGATGGCCGATGTCATATTATCCATGGGATCCAGATCAAACCAGGTCAATTCAGATCATTCTCTCCCGCTTTGTCCCAAACATCATCACTTCACGACGGACATTCATCAAGAGAGGAACTCTCCAATCCTGTCTGTAATATATCAAATATCGTGTGTGTATCCGACTTTGGCACTTGTTATTCAAATATCTGCAGTGTACATGAAATCAGTCAACTCTACCAGTCTCTGAAAATAAGCCTTTTTATACTGATCGCAGTCAGTAACCCACAACTCTATCTGCCTCCGCTCATCAACACAAGCTACGCTATCTTCTTCATCAAGAAAACAATCCAATACAATTGGCGGGCATCAACTGAAATCCTTTACTGATACAATTGGTAACAGCTGCGCCAATCAAACTATTACACTCTTCACTTTTGCCTCCTCTGCATTTCCATCATCATCCTTTTTTTTCTTTTTCTTTTTTCAATTTCAACTTCCTCTCAATACGTATCTTCTCCTTGCGCCATGCTCATTTGGTTCAGCCTACGTTGCTGTACAACTGCAGAACCTTCTTCCCCCAATTCACACATTATTAAAAAAAAAAATAACAACGAGTACATCCAGCCTGTCCTCTGCCTCATTTCTTTCAAGTATTGCGGTATTCGTATAAATTAATTGGTATTATAAATAAAAAGCGACATACTCATAACACTAGATAGCCTTATTAGAGAAATAAGTACATACATACACACTAATTTAAATTTGTTTTGAATTAGTAAATAACACATATGAAATACTAGGAGAAAATCACAGTTGGATGTCGAGTGGTCTTGAAATATGTTTTGTTTTCTTGGGAATGACGTAGTGACGGTATGCAAAAAACGAAGCGTCACGAGTAATACATTAGAAGAATACATTTACTTAGGACAGACATTTGATGCATGTCCAGATCATTAAAAAGAAAGCTAAAGAAGGATTGGGATGGGATGCAGTGCTTTCGATAGACAGCATAATGTTGTGAAAAGTGAAACAAAGTGGCAACACCGGGATGGTAAATGAAAACAGGGCAGACAGAACTAGATGGTGAGATGAAATAGGAAGCTTTGTAGAATTATCCTGGAATAGACAGGCAGCTGAGGAGATGAGGGGATAAAAAGGGGGAATGCCTTTGTCCTGCAGTAGCTAGACTCAGAGGCTAATGATGATGATGGTAATTATATATATGCACATTCAACTAACATTTCTTTCTATCAAATTAAGGTTTATCAGATACATGCTCCCCTTTGGTAAATTTGAAATAAAACTAATTTACAATACAAACTGCAGATGAAGATATGAACTTGAATAATTTGTGCATACAATTTTTTGAAGGAAGAAGAGAAAATCATATTATATGAAATAATTTTGATGCATGCAAAGAGCCATTTTATTGCTTACTTCCCCCGATTAAATGGTGGAATGCGTGGGTGGAGACAGGTTTCGCTTGTTAAATCCTCCCCTCCTGTTTGGTGATTAGAGAGGGGATGGCTGGAGGAAGACGCTTTCACGCTGCTTAACTGAACACATTTTTAATGCCATTTTTTTTCTAACAGATTATTGTTAATAGCTTATAAATTAGTATCATTTTCATTTACTTGCAATCGAAATATCTTTCCCTACCTGATTATCGTTGTATAAAATCTCTCAATCTACTTTTGTAGGTAAGTTCTATGCAGAAATTAATGTTCTGCTGAGCTTGCTAAATGTAAGAGACAGGCTGTGGCGTCCCGTATCAGGAAATAAAGGCAGCACGTGGAGCGTCGTAAACATCGCGATGCCGGAATGGGTATTGATTAGATCATGATTGTTTGGCGGCCTTAGGAAGTCATATTTTGTCTCAACATTTCTTTGGAGATTGTGGTCAGTTGCGGTCAAACTGAATTGCAGCGGCTACTGAGGACGCACCTTCAGCACAAATTCAGCGGCGGCGAGACGTGACAGGAGACACGCTGCTGCACCAGGAAACACTTTATCTTATTGATGGGCGGGACACCGGGCCAGCCTCAAGCACCCTCGCCCTCCCTCAATACTCTCACTCAACTAAAGTTTTTTTTCTCCTCCTCCTCCTCCTCCTCCTCCTCCTCCTCCTCCTCCTCCTCCTCCTCCTCCTCTTCAT
>JAXIVD010011428.1:0-11374 GCA_036785275.1 Cancer borealis
CTGTCGGCTGCTGATGACTGTGTTGTGTGACCGCTGATTGCGTGCCGAGGCTCACCTGATGGCGGGGTGACGGTGACGTGAGGCTGCCCGCTATGATGGGGTGATGGGATGTATAGTGATGGGGTGATGGGAAGAATGTGGTTGTTATAATGGGGAGTTTGATGAAGGGAGGAATGGGAGTGAGTGTAGCGAGAAATAGGTTGGAGTGGAGAAGGTGAGGGTGTGTAAGGAATAGGGTGGAATAGGTTGCTGGGGAATAGGGATAAGAATGAAATGTATGGGAGGAATAGAGGGAAGGGATATTTAATTAAGGGAGGGAAGGAAGGAAGGGTATATGTAGTAATGGAGTAATGATGTGTGATGATGCTTGGAAGGGAAGGAAGGGTATGGAAGGGTGGATGTAGAGGAAGACGTGGCAGGGGAGAGAAATGGTATTGACAGGAGGAAAAATTAATGGGGAGGAACACTATTCTTTTTTTTCCTTTTTTTTTTTTTTACCTAGAAGGGAATGAAATACGAGGAAAAAGGAAAATAGTTTTGCCCGAAGAGAAACAGTTGTCGTGAGGGAGATTGAAAAAAAAGGAAAAAAAAAGAAAAGAAAATTGAAAGTATATATAAATTTGTTCATATTTTCGTTGGATTTCATTAAGGGATTGTGTCTTTTATTTGGTTTTTGCTTATTTTATATTGAAGTTATTTAGCTGTATGTGTTTTTTTTTTTTAATGTGTGTGTATGTGTGTGTGTGTGTGTGTGTGTGTGTGTGTGTGTGTGTGTGTGTGTGTGTGTGTGTGTGTGTGTGTGTGTGTGTGTGTGTGAAGCCAAACAAAATATGGCATGGAAAGGCTCAACGCTTACATCCCTCCCTCCTTCCCTCCTTCCCTCCTTCCCTCCTTCCCTCCATCCCTTCTTCCCTCCCTCCCTCTTTCCCTCCCTCCTTCAGCGCCTTCCACTGAGTACTCTGTTCGCTATGCACTCCAGCCTTCAAAGTCACGGCGGCTTCTCTCCGTGTGTTAAATCGATTGTAATATGCTAATGGTGGTGGTCTGTTGCCGAAGGGAGGGAGGGAGGGAGGGAGGAAGAGGAAAGGTACATTACATTGGTCTCTCTCTCTCTCTCTCTCTCTCTCTCTCTCTCTCTCTCTCTCTCTCTCTCTCTCTCTCTCTCTCTCTCTCTCTCTCTCTCTCTCTCTCTCTCTCTCTCTCTCTCTCTCTTTCCGTTGTGATAGCATCTTCGTTTTCTCTTTTAATCTCTTCTTCTGTGTTTGTTTTGGTTCCAAGGTTTATTGGGTTTTCTTGCTATGTCTTCTTTTGATTTTATGTTTTTTTTTGCCTCCTGTTCTTCCTCCTGGTCTTTTTGTTTTCATTTTATTTCTCATCCTGTTCTTATATTGTATTTTTCTTGCTCTCTTCCTCCTCCTCTTCCTCCTCCTTCTCTTCCTCCTTGTGCACATAATATTCTTACTCCTCCTACATATACTAATAAAAAAAAACTTTAAAACAATATAATAAACTAAATCAGTAATCGATGCATAATACAACAGCTCGCCACTAAAGTGTAAAAAAAAAGTGTATTTTCTATTAATTTATTTTTGTTTTAATCAGGCGAACATTAATGGCTCGCTGCACTGTTGTCATTAAGGTTCGAAATTCAATTAACAGTATCACAAAACGGTGAATGGTGTACTTTACTCATTACACCATTAATGACGCAAGTTAGACTACGGTGATGTAATGCAGTGGAAGAGTGTATTCTGTTTAACATCCCTATCCACCCCCCTTCCTCTCTCTCTCTCTCTCTCTCTCTCTCTCTCTCTCTCTCTCTCTCTCTCTCTCTCTCTCTCTCTCTCTCTCTCTCTCTCTCTCTCTCTCCGTCCACAATTGCCGATTTTAGTTTTTTTCTCTCATTTTTTTTTTTTTTTTTTTTTACGGGAGAACATTTAATATTGCCACCAATAGAGAATAAAGAATTCCAGAAAGAAAAAAAAACACGTTGTGGAGGTAAGGGTAAGGGGATGAGGGAGTGGGATGGAAATTAAAAAAAAAAAAAAAAAAAAGTGTTTTAACTCCATTCAACAATTTATATGAAAAATTTCTAACTGGTCGGATTTCGATAACAGACGAACTGAAACACATTTTTTTTTTTTTTTTTTTTTTTGGCCGCAGTAAAATGCAGTACTTTTTGACTGATGCCCGATGAACAAAGCCGCGAGGATGATGAACTCTTTTGTCAGTGCTGTGGATGAATGAACCGTCACGTCGTATAGGTACATCTAATTTACCCAAGACGCATTTACCCATACATACCACGTATTTTATAGAGTCTAAGGTCTCAATACCATGGGTTTCCAAAGTGGGCGGTACCATCCAGGGGACGGTGAGGAAAAACTGGGCGGCAGAGTAGTATAAAAGTCAGTAATAACCTCCCTTACCCTCCTCTCTCATTCCCATCATCCTTTCAGCATCGACATCTATAATAAATAACCTTGAGCAGCACCTGAAACGCTATACCCTGGCGATGAGGTGCTGGGTGGACGGTGGTGGGCGGTGGTGGGCGTGTAAGCTGGTAGGGAATGGATGCTAGGTGTTAGCTCCTCGTCAGGTGGGTGTTGGTGCCTCTTGCTAAGCTGTAGATTAAGGTAAGAGTGTACGCTGTTAGGTGTTCATGCATTTATTCATTCATTCATTCATTCATTCATTCCGCCTCTCTGTTGCTGTCACACCGCGAGGAAAACACAAAGTCGAATGTAAAATGTATAGGTTTCATTGTTTTTTCTTATTTATTTTCCTGTTTTAGCAGTAGTTTATCTATCCTCTGTCTGATATTCTGTCAAACCTACTGTATAATGCGAATAAATAATGAATAATAAACTGAGCAGTAAAATAAAAATAAGTAAATAAACGAGTAGTGTATTCATGTATGTATGTAGGTAGGTAGTAGAAGCACGTTAGCAGAGACAGGAGAGAAAAAAATAAAAAAATAAATAGTGTCGGATATACATATAGAATAGGTCTCGTTTATATATATTTGTGTGGTTGATATTCGTGTCTGGAGTAACAAAGGCTGGCCAGGTATGCTAACACCACCGCCGGCCACAAATACCTCCAAATGGTATCACTGGCCCAGTCTGACTTGCAATATCCTCCGGTAAATACGCCGCCACACACCGATATCCTCAATGCTACGATTCCCTGCAAGACGCTTCGCCCGCCCGTGTGTTTACTGCGTCGGAATTATGAAACGCGAAAAAAAATAGTGAAATTCAATATTCGACGATCGCGCACCGACTCAACGGGAGAAAGGAGTTTACTGATGGTATTGTATTGTATTCCCTCTGCAAATATTCGCGGAAGACCTCACTGGCTTGGTTTGGCTTGACTGTGTGTGTGTATGTGTGTGTTTCTGTCTGGCTGGCGCTAACTGAAGGGGAAGCACGATGAGGGGAAGGAGGTAATGGGAGTTGTATGGACCATCACAGTGACAAGAATGATCCCTTCACCGCCGCACATAATGAAGCTGTATCATCTCTGTAACAGCTGTGTTTGCTTATCACGGATTCGCAAAGTGGCAGTGTCCCTAACAGGCGGGTGGGCGGGAGGGAGGAGGGCCAGGCAGCACCCAGCCAGCCATGCCAATAAGACACACCCTTGCCCCTCCGCTACTCGCTCCACAAGCCATCTGTTTGCTATTTAGATTTTCTCATTTCGTTTTCGCAGATAACGGCGAACTGCTACTATGGCTCCTCCTCCTCCTCCTCCTCCTCCTCCTCCTCCTCCTCCTCCTCCTCCTCCTCCTCCTCCTCTTGCTCTTCCTCGTGTGTGTCTGTATGTGCCCTCGGTGGTCTAGTGTGTGTACAGTGATGGCAGTAGAAAAAAAAATCTTTTGGCATGAAAGAAAATATGATGTTGTTGATGGTTTGATGGTGGTAGTGGTGGTGGTGGTGGTGGTGGTGGTTGTGGTGGTGGTGGTGGTGGTGGTGGTAGTGGTGGTGGTGGTGGTGGTTGTTGTGGTGGTGGTGGTTATTGTGGTGCGTACGTAGTATTTTTGGTGTTGAGGGAGGCGATGTCAATATTGGTGTTGGTGGTGCGAGAGGCAAGGAAGGAAGAAAGGAAGGAAGGAAGGAAGGAAAGGAAGGAAGGAGGAAAGAAAGGAAGGAAGGAAGGGGGGGAAGATAGTGAAAGGAACACTGTATAACAAAACTTACTCTTAATAAGTTAGGATTAAATTACATTAATTAACACCAAACTTGTTCCTGGAGAGGCCAGACGCGAGGACTTAATGCCTTTATTTAGATGAATTCCCTGTAGTTTTTTTTTTTATATAGTAACTTGAATTGTTGGCGCAGTTTGGGCACGTAAATGGATTACGTGCCGCCTGGATACAAGCTGATGTCAATTTCAGGTGGCGTGTGTCATCCTATAATCAATCTCTCTCTCTCTCTCTCTCTCTCTCTCTCTCTCTCTCTCTCTCTCTCTCTCTCTCTCTCTCTCTCTCTCTCTCTCTCTCTCTCTCTCTCTTCTCTCTCTCTCTCTCTCTCTCTCTCTCTCTTTTCCTTTTACTCTTTTTCTACCTATCTATACCCACATAAAAATGCAGAAACAACATTTTTTTAGTGATCCAGACTAGCGAGGGATAAAAGAAAGAAAGAAATGATGTGCAGGAAAAAAGAATATGACTTGTTTTCTCGCATAAACATAAAGAAGGTGTGGAAAAATGCGTTCCAGTATATGTCGTAAAAGCGAGAGAGAGAGAGAGAGAGAGAGAGAGAGAGAGAGAGAGAGAGAGAGAGAGAGAGAGAGAGAGAGAGAGAGAGAGAGAGAGAGAGAGAGAGAGAGAGAGAGAGAGAGAGAGAGAGAGAGAGAGAGAGAGAGAGAGAGAGAGAGAGAGAGAGATGAAGAGCTGGCGAAATGAGAATACAAAGGAAAAGTATAAAAGAATCAAAGAATGAAGATATATAGAAAGAGAATATGAAAGTGCTGTAGTAAATTAACGCAAAAAAAAGAACTTAAATCATTGTACACGTTTATAAAGGGTTAAATAAAACTTTAACAAACGTATCCTCAGATTGAATAAAGATGGAATGATATTGAAAGAAGAGAAAGAACTTAATATTTCACTCTTCACAACGGAGATACAATTTAAACAGCTACAAAAAGAGGGAACGAAAGATATGAAGGTGAATATTGAAATTAATAAAATCCTGCATAAATGTAGATATAAAAGATAACTCAGACATACACTATAACTAAGTAAACACATAGACAGACAGGCAATCAGATAGACAGGTAGAGAAGCAAAAAAAAAAAAGGAAATATGTCAAAAAAGACTAATCGAAAAATGTCAGATAAATTTCTTCATCAAGGCCGTCACCACCACACCTGTCGCTTGTCAACAGGTGTGTGTGTGTGTGTGTGTGTGTGTGTGTGTGTGTGTGTGTGTGTGTGTGTGTGTGTGTGTGTGTGTGTGTGTGTGTGAGTGTGTGTGTGTGTGTGTGTGTGTGTGTGTGTGTGTGTGTATGTGTATGTGTGTGTGTGTGTTTAGTTACGTGCGCTTCACCGAGAATAAACAACACAATATATCACACATATTTTCCCTAATCTTGCTTTTACAATCATTTATTTACAAGAGCACTTCTTAACAGCCCCTGAGTCACCTCCAGCACTCTAATGACCTCCTTCCCCTTCAGTCAACAACACAACACAACACAACACAACACAACACAACACTCACCCTCCTCACGCTGCTTAGCTCACCCTCCTCACGCTGCTTAGGACACTGTGGGGCCTTAAGAGCACTGCCAGGCACCGTCAGGCAGAGTGTGACTAACATGTGGTTTATTCAGATTTCAAGATTCACCTCAAAGTCATGCAAGGATATGAAACTCAGAATTATCTTAGTTTTTCGTCTCAATTTTCATCCTCTCCCTCTCCTTCTCTCACTCATTTCTCCCTCCTCCTCCTCCTCCACTCCCTTCTTCTTCATGTTGTTTACTAGTAGTGGTTCAGTTGCCTTCGTTATACACCAACAGCTCTCCTGGTATATGTTCCTTCTATGTAATCCTATGTAATCTTCACTTCCTTTCTCTTCCCCTTAACCTCCTCTCCTCCTCTCCTCCTTTCTCTTATCCCTTCCCTCACTTCCCTCACCCCTTAGCCTCCTCTCTCTCTCTCTCTCTCTCTCTTCCCCCTTCCCTCACATCCTCTCCTTCTCCCTCTCTTCTCCTTTCCTTCCTCTCCCTCCATTCCTTTCTCCTCTCGGCTGGTTATCCTAACAGGCGCCCAGGAGACCAAGCACGTGGCTCAGGTGTTCCACTCAGGTGTGTGGCTCTTGTTAACCAAGCCAGCCAGGTGTGTCTATCCGCGTACCACGGCTGAGGGATGCTGTTTACTTGTGTGTGTGTGTGTGTGTGTGTGTGTGTGTGTGTGTGTGTGTGTGTGTGTGGTGTGTGGTGTGTGTGTGTGTGTGTGTGTGTGTGTGTGTGTTATGTATGCTTGTGTAAATCCGTTGCGAATACGTATCATGACGATTCTGCTGGTCGTGTGTGTGTGTGTGTGTGTGTGTGTGTGTGTGTGTGTGTGTGTGTGTGTGTGTGTGTGTGTGTGTGTGTGTGTGTGTGTATGTGTGTGTGTGTGTGTGTGTGTGTGTGTGTGTGTGTGTGTGTGTGTGTGTGTGTGTGTGTGTGTGTGTGTGTGTGTATGTGTGTATAAATCCTTCACAAACACACATGCTGAGGGTCGTGGTTGCCGTGCCGCCTTTGCCTTCGCCTCGCGCTGGACGTCACCTCGTAATGATGTCCTTGAACACGTGACAAACAGGCTGCGTAACTAAAACATCACTGAGTCCCAAACGACATAGTGAAAGAGCGAGGACGACTCAATGTGATGGAATTTCAATAGCTTCTTTCTGTATTTGCGAAGTATTGACGTGGATTCACTTGACGTGTTTTCTATTGGGAAATAATTACTGAAAGGCTACATCGTCCGCCGCCACACACTGATGAGTCCTGAGGTTACATCGGTGACGCTGCCAGAAAACTCTTGAAATCTGCACATTCAGGCGTCCTGTCCCCCACGACCAGCCCAGCAGTGCATCAGCAGCCACTGAAACGCAATTATGGAGCGCGGCCTTGTGTCTGCCGTCTGGAATTGGATCCTGGATTTTATGGAGAGTGCGTGATTACGGCAGCCACCAACGCAAACAAACAAATGCTGCAAGTACACCAAGAAAAATGCCTTCACTGCTCACTGCGGGAAGAAAAATCTTTGTCGCTCTTTTCTCCCTTTTCCTCAAGTAGACCAATAATACTTCCACAAGTTTCCTTTTCTCTCAGGAAGTTGTGTCACTTTGCTGAGTTGGAGGGGCGGCCCCGAGGATGTGAGGGTGTGGGCGTGATGGGGAAAAGTGGGGATGGCAGAGTTGGGAAATGAGGAAAGAGCCTCCAAGGAGGTTGTGGCCATCAGTACCTCACGAATATATATATATATATATATATATATATATATATATATATATATATATATATATATATATATATATATATTTATTTATTTATTTATTTATTCTAATATGATAAGGTGTCCCCTCATGTACAGATATGAAGAGGCTGGCGGCACAGTTAATGCATACAATTAACATAAAGTGCAACGGGAGGCAAGGAAGTGTTCAAAAGAAAAGATATTGTAGATTATTAAAATAAAAGAAGGAAGGGAAAGGTTAGAAGTGAGAGGAAGAGAAGGAGAAGGAGGAGAAAGAATGCGACGTAGAAACTACGTAGGTTGAGGGCGGTAGTTGGACAAGGGTAGTGGGTGTGAGTGTGCTGCTGGCGTGAGGGGTGTTTGTGTAAGGGGCGGGGATGGACGGGGTGTAATGGGCACGGGGCGGGGTTATGGCACGTCAACAACTCTGCCTCACCGATGGATGACTGTCCCTCTACTTTTCCCTGTCAGCCTGTACCTCGCCTTCCTCCGTACTTCTCCACCACCCCACCACCTCCTGCAGGCTGATGGAGGGGTAGGGTGGTAGTCTTCCCCTCAGGGCGGTGAATGCTGCGCTATTTCCTTATTAAAGCGACCTCGGGAAAGCGCCGCCTTAGGGAGTCTCTTAAGGCGCCTCAGGGGACCTCCTCTGTTTGCGTAAAGAGAAATAAAAGAAATGGTTAAAAGAGGTTATATTTCCCCTCTTTTTTCGGGGTAATGAAACTTAATGGTATGTTTTGCTAAGCATGTCGGGATGGAACCTGCAATTGGGAGGGGGCGGGGAGGGTGTAGGTGGAGGGGACAGGAAAATAGATCTCTGGAGTGGTGGGATCGTGCACGTGGGTGTGTCTGAAAGATGGGGGGACGGAAGGGAGGGGAAGGGGGGAACAGAGACCCGTGTGTCGCTGAAAACAGGTATAAATTCGGTCATGCAAATGTTTATTGTGTTATTGTAGCGAGGCGCACGGCTCTCACTGCCCTGGGGGATGTGGGGGTAAAGGAAGGGAGGGAGGGCGGGCAGGTGGGCGTGGGCGGGTGTGTCAGTGGAAGTTAAAGCCGCCCGGAATTTGCGAAAGGCGTATTGACTGGCTGACTGAAAGTTGGCGTAAACTCATACGTTCCGGACTTGGTGTTAATAATCCAGAAACGCACGAAGATTAATGGAGACAAGATGAAGAGGTGCCCAGCAAGGCGGAGTGAAGCCAGCCAGCCAGCCAGCCATCCATTGTGAAGCCAGCCAGGATGAGTGATTGCCCGATGGTTTATAAGGGAGATTGAAGGTCAGTAGCCAACGATCTGACATGAAATTAATACGTTGGTTCAGAAAAGAAGACATAAGGCACGGAACTAAGAAAGTCAGTCAGCCAGCCACACACAATCTCTCTCCTCCTCCCCCCAGCAAAATACGATTATGAGGAAATCTTTCATAAATGACAGGAATGATAATGGTAAATTCAATACTTCCATTTTTTCCCATTCAGTCTTGCCTCTCTATTCCTGCCATTACCTCTCCAATAGCACTTGCCATTTCTCTTTCCCGGGTCTGAGAAGGAAAGGCAAGAGGGAGGGAAAGAGGAAGAAGGGAAGGGAAGGAAGGAGAGAGGATCATGATGGAAAGAAAGGGATCAACACATGTGGAAAAGGAGAATATCTTTACCTGAGAAGCTGATAATGAGACTCCTAAGTATGTCACTCTTGAGCTGAGCGTTGAACAGACAGTGCAGTTGAACGGAAGGAGAAAGAGAGCGATGGAAGAAGAAGAAAGGCAAAGAGGTACAATGAGAAGGAGAAACGGAGGGGGAAAAACTGTGAAGCCAAAGGAAGAAGGAAGAAGTCATGAGGGAAGGGAAGGGAAAGGGAGGGAAGGGAAGGGAAGGGAAGGGAAGGGAAGGAAAAAGAAAGGCTCTAGTTACCCTGCACATTTTCGTTTTCTATATAAAACCTAAATCCTTATATGCTTAATGGACCTGCAGATCATGTTTACTGTATCGAAACGTGATAAGACAGAGAGAGAGAGAGAGAGAGAGAGAGAGAGAGAGAGAGAGAGAGAGAGAGAGAGAGAGAGAGAGAGAGAGAGAGAGAGAGAGAGAGAGAGAGAGAGAGAGAGAGAGACGTAGAACTAGGGATCAAGAAACACAAGAAAGTCGCGAAAAAGGAAAGGTTTTGATGGAAGAGGAGTCTTCGGGAAAAACTTTGTGGAGCCAAGAGGCCATTGGGTAAGGCAGAGTGAGGCAGGGAAGGCGAGGAAGTGGAGGAAAGGGAGAAGCTAGAGGGGAGGGAAGAATGGCAGGAAGCCGGAGAAGTCACAGAGCTAGGGAGGAAGGAGAGGAGGTAAGGAAAGAAAGGTGAGGTGGAGGGATGAAGTGAATGGAGGGAAGGAGGCATGGAGGGAGGGAAGGGAACGGACTTGTAAGGATTCAAAATCGAATCGAAATCGATTTTTACGATTAATCTGATAGACGAATTGGAATCAGAATCAATTAATTTATGTATGTGTAAAGATGAATCAGAAGCAACTGGATCAATATTAATTTATGAATGTATTAATTTGCTTTCCTGGTACAAATTTATTTATTCTTTTTCTCTCTCTTTCTCTCTCCATGCAACTCTCCTATTCTCCTTTCACCTTCCTCTTCTCTCTCCATACATCCTTTCCCACCAATCCTCCATACTCTGCCCCCTTCCTTCCTCCTTCCTCCTTCCCTCCCTCCTCCCCTCCTCCCCTCCCTTCCTCCATTCTCTCCCTTCCTTAGGATTCGGGGAGAGGGCTTGAAGGGTCTTCAGAAATATATAGACTGAAACACGTTGACGCCTGCGAGGGGAAAAGGGAGGGGTATAGGGAGGGAGGGAGGGTAAAGAGGGAAAACGAGGGAAAAAAAGGGGAGGTGGGAGGGGTCGTTGTAGCAAGCTGTCTCTCTGCCTGTCAGGATATCTTTCTTTCTTCCTTGCTTCCTCTCTTTTATTCGTTTTTTGTTTTTTCTGTCAATTATCTTTTTTTATGGTATTATTTATGTATTTATTTCTGTTTTTTTTTTTTTTATGTTCGTTTTTATTTCCTTTTTTTTTCTCTCTCTCTTTCTCTCTTTCCTTTCATTCCTGCTTTTCTTTCTTTCCTGTTTTTTATATATTTATTTTTACGTTATGTTTTTTTTTTTTTTTTTTCTTCATTTCATACTTTCTTTCATTTTTTTTTTCCCATTTTCTTTCTTGTTTGCGCTTATGACTCTCCTTTCTCTTTTTATTTCTCTTCTCTCCTCTTATCCTCCTCCTCCCTCCTCCTCCTCCTCCTCCCCCTCCTCCTCCTAGAATGCCCTCTGCGGCCACAAAACTTTCGGCACAATTTATCACTGATCATTTTTCTTACTTTCATCCTCGTCTGTTTATTTTCCTCTGGGCCCGAGTTTAGAAGTAGTTAAGGTGTGTGTTTGCGTGTGCCAGCCGTGTTATGCCGGGGGGAGGGGGGTCAGGTGACAGGGAGACAGGTGTGGCGGGGGAGCAGTGAAGGTGATGATGGGTGTGTGGGTGGGAGGGAGATGGGTAACGAGAAGGGTGGTGGTAGTGGTGGTGATGTGATTATGAAAGGGGTACTAAGGGAGGGAAAGGGAAGGAAAAGGGAGAGATAGGTAGAGAGAGTGTGTGCTTCGTGTAAGTCATATCTGTCACATACATATACACACATACACACACACACACACTTATACGTATACGCAGACACACACATACACACGCACATGCACGCACACGCACGCATACACTCACGCACATCCCCACAAAGGGTCGCAAATTCTAGGTGTCGTTAGCAGCAAGAGGGACGTCGGTTTTGTAATGTATTTCGGTAACGACCACCATCTTGGGTTGAGCCGAGGGAGAAGGGAGAGGGGGGGGGGGGGGGGGAACAAAG
>JAXIVD010011429.1:5000-7500 GCA_036785275.1 Cancer borealis
GACGCCGGCTGACTGACTGACTGACTGACACACTGATTGCTGAATGTTTGTATGTGTTGTCAGTTGCGAGTAATGGATGGGACTCCTTCGTCACCCTCTGCATCCAATATCTGTCATGTGTGTGCAGTAGGTGAGAACACATATGTATACACGACAAAACTCTGGTAAATGATTATGTATGACTTGGAGCGATAACAAATAGATAGTTAGCTAGCTAGCTGGATAGATAGATAGATAGATAGATAGATAGATAGATAGATAGATAGATCGCAAGATAGATAGATAGATAGATCGAAAGAGAGATAGATAGAGAGATTACTACTACTACTACTACTACTACTACTACTACTACTACTACTACTACTACTACTACTACTACTACTACTACTAATAATAATAATAATAATAATAATAATAATAATAATAACAATAATAACAATAATCGGAAAAAGAATAATAACAATGATACAAAGTGTGTAAAATCCCTTGTGTATTCTCTTATTCATTTTCACATAAAAAAATTCTACATTGAATTCTTACTTTATCCACGGCATTGTTTTGCTTTATGGAAACGAAAATACGAGCAACAACATAAGTATTAGTGAGGAACCAGCCACTTTACGTCCCACTTCTCCCTAACCTTGTCCTTATCTGGCGTACACCTAGTTTCTCCTTGTAGCCTGTGGTGTTAACAGTGCGATGTGGTATATGAAGGGCAGTGATAAGCAGTGCGCGGTGGTGATAGGTGGTGGTAGACGGTGATGAGTGGTGTGATGGACGGTAATGGATGGTGTGACGGATGGTAATGGGTGGGAGATAGGTGTCATAATGGATAAAGTAATGAAACAGCGGTGAGCGGTGTGACTTCCGGTGATGGGTTACGAGAGGGCGTAATCGACAGTGACGTGATGAAGGACAATGGCTGAAGGTGGACGAAGACAGGGAGCTGCGAAAGTGATGGGCGGTGTGATGGGCGGTGTGATGGGCGGTGTGATGGGCGGTGTGATGGGACATGTGACTGGGACTGATAGGAAGAGTGACGCCCCGAGCAGGACAGATGGAGAGGGACGCTTAAAAGGTATCAGCATCACGGTACATTTAAAGTCAAATTTCTAACCAGGAAAGCGTTCAGGCAAGAATGTGTACGCTGCGGATGGCTGAGGACGGACGGGGACGACGCAAGCACCAGTGAAGGGTGTGGAGGACGAGGGCAGCAAAAGAGGGTGTCGGGCATGACGATGGCAGAAGGAGTGATGTGGGGTATGATGTAAGCACCGTGGAAGGGTGCAGGGGACGATGATAGCAGCATGGGAAGTTGTGTGGAATGACGCAGGCAGGCTACAGAGGAAGAAAGGGTGTGGTTCGACGCAGGCAGTAGGGAAGGGTGGAAGAGGCATCAGGTAGGGAACGAAGCAGGAAAAAGTGCAGGGGCCAGATCCTTGAATATCCAAGGTATTAAAAAGGGTGGAGGCTGGAGGGAGTGTGAGGTAGTAAAGTGGCGGCTCCATCGACCCTCGAAGACCCTCAACGAACCCCATCATGCCAGCAGCTCCTGCAGACACTTGTCCCTAGGAGGGTGGAGGCATTTGGGTGCAGGCGGGGCACCAATATCAGGTCAGTGGGCCGGAGCAGCATGTTGACACACACACAGTCACTACTTCCCACTCACTGGAATGTACCCAAAGCTTATCCTTTTTCCCATCCACTCACTCTTAAGCTCCACTTTAAACATGGCCGCTGCTCAGCAAAGGACGAACAATTTCGGTTGATTATTCATAAAGCTGGTTGTGAAAATCCCATTTTACAATATAAATGAATAAAAAAATAAATAAATATATATTATATATATATATATATATATATATATATATATATATATATATATATATATATATATGTATATATATATATATATATATATATATATATATATATATATATATATATATATATATATATATATATATATATATATATATATATATATCCTCATGAGTTCACGAGGAGTTTCCTTAATGCCTGTATTATCAACTTTATCAAATAAAATATTGCCATCAAAAGTATCAAAAGCTCTAGATACATCAAGAAAAACACTAGCAACATGAAATTTTTGAATAAAATTATTACAAATATTGAAAAAAAAACTCAAAAGTGCAGAGTCTGTTGACCTGTTCCTCCTAATCCTATACTGACACTCAGCTAATAGATAATAATTTCACAAAAATTGCAGAGCCGCAATGAAGCTCCTGTTAGCATTCTCTTTATAGCCTGACTTGAATATGGGAATTGCTTTTGCTATTTTTAGTTTATCAGTGAATATACCACAACAAAAGGTCAGATTAATTATGTGTGTGAGAGGACGTAAGACGTAATCAGAAGTTTGTTTAAGTAAATTGGCAGGAATATCATCATAACCAACAGCATTTGATTTCCAAGAGTCAATATATGTTTTAACTTCAGACGGACTACATGGGAAAAGGTAATGGTACGTACACAGAAA
>JAXIVD010011430.1:0-10000 GCA_036785275.1 Cancer borealis
CTGCCAGGAGACTATGTAGAGGGAACAATGTAACGACTGACTGACGGACAGACTATCTAATGCTGACTACAATACATATATGGTGAGGGTACATATAGCTGTCACTCTTCTCCTTGTCTTGCACCTTCTCCTACCTCCTCCCCTGCCAACAGCTATCAACGCCTGAGGAGATAACGAAGGCACCGCGGAGATGAATATGAAAAGATATGGTAATTCAGAAAGATAGATAGGTAGATAAATGGAGAATGATACATAGATAGATAGATAGATAGATATAGATAGATAATTACATAGATAGATAAATAGATAAATAGAGAGAAGGACGCGTCAGTTTCAATATATACTTGATAATATGTAATTTCATATTTCAAGAAATCGTATTATGATTAACGAGGAAAAACAAGTAATATAATATCTTTACTTCTTCGGCATATTTGCTTGTATCAAATATACAGGTAGCAGAGGTATTGTTTTTCTTCGTATAATTACTCAAAGTTGCATGATAAACAACTGTAACAACCTTGACGAAAATTCATACTTCAGGCTGAGTTTTCTTGCTCCTCAACTCCATGAGAGCAATTAAGGAAACTCTGTCATAAATATTCAAGACGACAGAATAACATCTAGTTTACTTATATACAGCAGGAGCGAATGCGTGGCAGGGAAGAGAAGAAAAAGATGGAAATTGTGGAGCTGTAGAGAGTGGTGTGTGGCAAGGAGAGAGGAGTGAGAAGGGTGATGTTGAGCGAGGAGTATGAACCACCAGGCTAAGCTGGGGTAAGGTCAGCTTGTAATGTGAGTCGGGTGGTGTGCAGCAGGTGACTGGGGAGAGGTGGAATATATACGTGTGTACATATATATATATATATATATATATATATATATATATATATATATATATATATATATATATATATATATATATATATAATGAAAGAGAGATAGATAGGTAGATATATAGATAAATAGATAAGAAAAGAAAATATATATAGATAGATAAATAAATTGATTTTTTTTTTTATTTAATCTTTTTCTCTTAGCCAGTACCCTTTTAATGTAAAAAAAAAAGAAGATAAAGATAGGCAAATATAGATATATAAATAGGCTGAGAAATATGGATACATAGATAGATAGACAGATTGATAAATAGATAGATAGGTCAGTATTTGCGCATTTGATTTGGTCTTAAATCCTATGTTTAATGAGTCAGATGCACGTGTCATCCTGATCTAGAGGAGTATTTCCACCGTGTTCATTTACTTCCACAACTTTTACTCAACACTGCACCATAGCACTCATACAATACCCTCCTACCCTTGACTCGGCTCTAACAACCTCCATGCCTTAGTTATACACGCTCTCAATCTTCTCAGTCTCCACACAACTCTCGTATGACATATAAAAAACCCTTCCAAGTATTCATCCATCACTGTCAATAGCATCTCCGACCCCACCTCTCCCACTGTACCGTAAAATATTTCACATTGCTCTCACTATATCCATTCAACCTTTCAATGCTTGCTTTTGAAGTTTTGATATGCTGAGAGTATTCATGAGTTGTGTGAAATGCGCCTACTTTAAGGTGGTGGGTGAGGGTTACAATAAGACGGTGGTGGAAGGGAATTAAGAGAGAATGTTAAGTTGGTGGTAAGTGGGAGTAGTTAAGCCTTTCCACCAGCGTCTCTCTGATATGTTACAGGTCATCATTATCATCCTCATCTTCATGTTCGTCTTAGCCAATTGTATCTTCACTTCGGAGGAATATTTAGATACGGAAACTATATCAGAATCCATCCTCTTGGTTGCCATGGTTACCTCAAGACAGCTAGAGTTACCTCGGGACACTGAATTATTGACTTGCACTAGAAGGATGCATTAACAGTAGGGTTTGTTGGAGGACTCAAACCCAGACCTGTACATCTTGTGGCTTTACAAAACTATAAGGAATTAATTAGAGTATTACTATTGTCTTTTGATATTTTGATATAGCATAATAGAAAATGGAAAATAAATTACAGCCATAATCACTAATCACTATCATTATCATAGAGATACTATTACTGCTAAATGTTCCAAGGTTCAAATCCTGGTTTTGGTAAAGACAAATTTGGACTGATCTGTTTTCACGCTGTAGCCTCTGTTCACATACCAGAAAATAGATATGGAATGTAAGCCGAGGAGTTATGACCTTGCAATCCTGACCGAGAGGAAGACTGGAAAACCGGCCCTCCTGGGTGCGTGTATATGTGTGTTTCACCATGGTCTGGAGGATCACGTGTTGGACTCGTAATCGTCAGCCATTACCCTCCCCGAAGCAACTCAGAGCTCATAGAGGGTAAGGCTGAGTGTGTGTGTGTGTGTGTGTGTGTGTGTGTGTGTGTGTGTGTGTGTGTGTGTGTGTGTGTGTGTGTGTGTGTGTGTGTGTGTGTGTGTGTGTGTGTGTGCGTGTGTGTGTGTGCGTGTGTGTGTGTGTGTGTGCGTGTGTGTGTGTGTGTGTGTGTGTGTGTGTGTGTGTGTGTGTGTGTGTGTGTGTGTGTATGTGTGTGTGTGTGTGTGTGTGTGTGTGTGTGTGTGTGCGTGCGTGTGTGTGTGTGTGTGCGTGTGTGTGTGTGTGTGTGTGTGTGTGTGTGTGTGTGTGTGTGTGTGTGTGTGTGTGTGTGTGTGTGTGTGTGTGTGTGTGTGTGTGTGTGTGTGTGTGTGTGTGTGTGTGTGTGTGTGTGTGTGTGTATGTGTGTGTGTGTGTGCGTCTCTCTGTATGTGTGTGTGTGTGTGTGTGTGTGTGTGTGTGTGTGTGTGTGTGTGTGTGTGTGTGTGTGTGTGTGTGTGTGTGTGTGTGTGTGTGTGTGTATACTATCACTACTCTCCACAGGCGTCACCCATTGTCAGCGACCGTTTTTATGTTACGTGGAATAATATGAAAAGTTATGAAATACTAGACATTAATAATGCAGTTGATGCACAATTGCACAATTTTTCTGCCTTGTCTGTACATGATTGTTATAGGACAGGCTGTCGAGATCCAAGACATGTGAGTGAGATTGATGAGCTGTATGAAGACCTTGTAAACACTGTTCAAAGTTCTTGTCAGAATTACATGCAAAAGTATGTAAAGAAGAACAAATTGCATGTTATACCAGGGTGGAACAGAAGTGTAAAAAACAAACACAAAGTTGCGAGAGAAAAGTACCTTAGTTGGGTAAATCATGGCAAGTTACGAGATACAAGTTTACATGAAGAAATGCTGGCCAGTAGAAGAGAATTTAAGAGTGTTCTTCGGGAATGTAAAAGGAATGAACATAAGGAAGCTTGTAATTCTATTGTAAATAAATTTCAATGTAAAAATAAGACCAGTTTCTGGAAAGATGTAAAGAAAAGTAGAGGTGTCAACAAGGTATCAAATGTTATTGATGGCAAAAGTGGTGATATGAATATAGCACATGTTTTTTATACTAAGTTTTTACTTGATCAGCCTGAGTGTGATTCAAATGATGAAGCTGATATGTGTAATGAATTAAAAAGGGTTTGGTCACAAAGCAGAAAAATGTGTCTACGTGTATCCAATGTAACGTTAAAAAAACTTATATCTCGACTTAATGCAGGTCAGGGTCATGATCAGATTCATTCAATATTTCTTAAAAATGCTTCTGACCAATTTTTATGCAATCTTGCTCATTTCTATAATATGTGTTTTGTTCATTGCTATCTACCTATAAGTTTGTTAAAGGGTACTATTACTCCTGTTTTAAAGGATGCAAAGAAAAATGTAACAGAGTCTTCTAACTATAGACCCGTAATGCAGTCATCATGCCTTCTCAAGATCTTTGAATTACATGTTTTAGATGTTTTAAGTGAAAAATTGGTTTTGAATTTTAAACAATTTGGTTTTAGAGCAGGTTCATCTACCACAGATGCTTGCTTTGTTTTAAAAGAAGTTATGTTTAGATATTCAAAGCGAAAAAGATCGGGGTTGGCAACTTTTATTGACTTGAGTAAAGCTTTTGATAGAGTTGATCATTTCTTACTTTGCAAAAAAATGTTAAGGAGCTCCATTCCTGTGGATGTTGTATTACTGATTTTGCACTACCTGAGAAACCAGCAAGCTAATGTTAATTGGAAGAACTCCACAAGTAATTCTAGTTTTATTGAAAAAGGTGTGAGACAGGGTGGCATTATATCTCCTTTCTTATTCAATCTTTATTTGAATGATATTATTGATGAAATATCAGATATTAATGTTGGATGTTGTTTTGGCTTCTCAAGATGTAACATAATAGCTTACGCTGATGACTTGGTGTTACTTGCAGAAACACAAGCTCAGATGATTATATTGTTTGATAAACTTACTACATGTATTGATAAACATTTTTTGAAAATTAATAAGGATAAAACAAAGTGTGTTATATTTAGTAATAAGATGGATGAATTAACTGAGAACATTGAGTTAAATAGGCAAAGGTTACAGGTGGTCAAGGTTATAAAGTATCTGGGTCACAAAGTTACTTTTAATTTCAAAGACACTGAAGATATTGCTTTTAGACTTCAAAATTTTTATGCTTCATCTAATAGTATTTTTAGGGACTTTGCATTTGTTGATAAACAAACTCTTTTATTTCTTTTTAAGTCATTTTGCCTTCCTGATTATGGGATTCCTTTATGGAACCATCACACTGTTTGTAATTCAAAAATATTTAAAACACTTGATATAGCATTCAGTAAGGCACTAAAAAGAATCTGTGGTGTTCCTGTATTTGCAAGTAACCATATCACGGCAGCCCGGTGTGACCAGTTGTTATTTAAGCATCACGCAGCCTTTGTACAAGCCAGATATTGTAAAAGATTATTAAGGTCATGTCATCCTATTCTAAGGCTAAATGTTCCTCACATTAAGGATGGACTTGCAATGTTATATCTTTTTAACTATTTCAAAAATGAATATAATGTAAATGTTTTTCAGGAAAGTTTAGATATTATAAAATCAAGAATACATTTCATACAGAATCATGAAAGAAGAAAGTCTCCTTGTTTATATTATGGATTTTAGTCTACTTTTTAAGTGATTTTTTTTTCATGTACATAATTTAACTATTTTAATAATTCTCATATTTCTTAATGTCTTATGTTGTATATTTTAGTATTTTTATCTTAATCATTGTCATACCGTTTAGAGTGTTGTTCACACTTTAATAACACTTTATTTATTTTTTTTTGTCACTATATGCAATGCGACAATGTATACTCGCTATTGTGAAATAAAGGAAGAAAGAAAGAAAGACTACTACTACTGCTACTACAAAGTGCTGGTGTGTACTCTCCTAGTCTTGCTTTTGCTAAGCCACCACAACCACAGCTGCCTTCCCGCCACCTCTGCTCTGATCCTAAGTTCATTATCCTCATCCAACATGAGCTGACCGGCGCACTAAACCAATTTGGGTAAGCTGTTCTTTCCTGTCCAAGGTTCTGTACGCGGTGGGACAATGGAGGTGGGGAGGAGGGGAGGTACAGGGAGAACAGAGGGTGATGGATGACCGCGGGCGACTTCACGAACAAGGAAAACGCAATAAGGAAATGAATAAAGACTAGAATAAAGAAGAGAAAGATGAAGGTAAAGGAAATTATGAAGGAGAGAGATAGATTGAGAAAAAAAAAGAGTAAGGGAAAATGAGGTTAAAGAATGAGCTTGAACAAAAGTTGGAAGATCATTAAAACATGATAAAAAGAAGGGAAATGGAACAAAGACAAATACATGTACAAACCCACGGACTTACAGTGTGTGCATGTGTGTGTGTGTGTGTGTGTGTGTGTGTGTGTGTGTGTGTGTGTGTGTGTGTGTGTGTGTGTGTGTGTGTGTGTGTGTGTGTGTGTGCGTGTGTGTGTGTGCGCGTGTGTGTGTGCATGTGTGTATTATTTATCTCTCTCTCTCTCTCTCTCTCTCTCTCTATATATATATATATATATATATATATATATATATATATATATATATATATATATATATATATATATATATATATATATATATATATATCCAGTACACTTTAATGATAAAATTATATTGATAGCTTTCTTACTCTCGACATGATAATGTATACTATTATTGTTTAGTGTGATTAGAATATTTATGTTATCGCCAGCATTTTAAAGCATCATGCACTAAGGCACAACATTTACACAAAAACTGCCCTTCACACCCTTGCTTAAATATTTATCAATTGAGTTCTTCTCTTAAACATTTATATCAGGCAAAGCCACTGAGGTGATGCAGCCCACTATCATTTCAGGTGAAAACCACTGTGGCACTGAATGGTGCCAGGGGAAAAAATAAATACGCTAGACCTCACCAGGGAAATGTAATACCAAAGAAATCAAAATCGTAATATCATTAAAATTCTTGCGAAAATAAATACGAATAAAACAGTCATAAAACGTTTAGATCGAAATTGTGACGCAGCATTAAGATGTCTTGCCTATGTAGTGGCTAACATTCTGAAACTGACAACCTGCAAAGATGTTATAGGCTCATGCCAATGAAGATGAGAGTGATAGTGGTGAGGTAGTATATCTTCCATAAACCACACCGTGACGGAGTAAGAATTTGCAAAAGGTTGACCTTGGTATGATAGCCTTTTACATAATCTATACAGACACAAAAGATGGAACATTCTTGCCACAATGTTGTTATTTTTTAAGGTTCTGTCTTAGATGTAAATTTACCATTGCTCTCTGAGAAGTAGCTCTCACCCATTCTCTGCTGCAGGGATCAAACAGACACACAGAGATCCTCAGGCAAATGACGAAGCACTGCATATGCGGTGTCATCTGATCCAAGTGAATACTTTCGCAGGATGACAGTCCATTTTGCAGCTCACATAGCATAAAGGGGATGATAATACAGCTTTTATACGGGTGGAGAAGTCAATGTCTCGGCAATGCTGACTAACCTCTTAACGCTTGTATTGCCAGACTCGGAACCTAAATGGAGAATGAGAAGCAAAACTTTTCACTACTGTATCTGTATCACTTGACGAATCTCCATTGACGCATAAAACTGCTTACATTAGATTGCATAGGAATCACAGGTAACAGGAGGCTTGTTTGCCCTATGACTAGATTGTCTGCTAACAATAATTCTACGTATTAGTATGAAATGATAGTTCAGTAGAGAACTTGTCTCCGTCCACCCGTTCATCCTGCCAAGGTTTGCCGGAAAAAAATCGATACCAAGAAGCATATAAAAACTGACATGGAATTTATGAACAAAGAAACATGAACACAGAAAAAACAGATATAGTAGGAACACCAAACAGCAGTAACTCGCAGGCACTTTATTGACAATACTGGAATAAACCAGTGTCTCGTTGTCTCGTTAGGTCTAGTAGGACTATTGCTGTCTATCATTCCTTTGTGCTCCTTTTGTGGCTTACATCCCTTTATAATTTGCAGTCTCCGTTACCGGCGAGCTTACAAAAGGGAACTCAAGAACAATTGTCAATATCACATATACGTGCCACTAGTCAAGAGGCGGCGAACAGCTGAGAAGCAAAGTGGAGTCCTAGGGAGGATGAGCTCAGACTCCAATTGAGTTACACTTCTAACAATGAGAACAACAACCAGCAGGCAGTTAGGGAGAAGTGTGGACATAGTAAAGCTCAGATAGTGGCTAGCGGGCTTATGCCATCACCTCGAACAGGGCAGGGATAACGAGGGAGGTGCAGCAGTGTCCTGACGAGTCGTGGTGACTTGTTAAAGCTGCCAGTGCTTACTAATCTCGCCGGCGCTCGTAAAAGATTCAGGAGTGTAAAAGTGGTGAAGGTGACTTGCCCTTACAACGCCGTACATTAAATATCCCTTGCAACATAAACACCTGTTACCTTGAACTCCGAAGGTGGTCAATAACTTCAACATTATCGTTAACAAGCCTTGGCTATTATATTCATAGGCGCGATGTCACTATTATAATCTATATACGTAATTTTTCCACGATGAAGGGTGAACGGTATTTTTTTTGTCCAACAGTAATGAGCACTCACTCGACGAAATCCAAGATTTAGCATTGTATTAAATGTTCAAGACCTGTATTTAGCTAAGTGGGATTCTTGTCTGGCAGCCATGCACACCTGGGTTCACCACAGTACCGTGTGAACTGTGGAGGGTAAGGACCTTGATATGTGAAGAAAACTAAGTGAGCTTTACGGACGAAGCTAAGACATTACAAGGAAATATTTATTGCTTAGAGTAAAATAAAATCAGAAGTAGTGTGCCGTGTGGAGGATACTGAATTCGTTCGATGGACGAAGAGTCGTCTAAGAGACACACGACACACGGTTTGCAAGAGGACAGTGTAGTGAACGCTGCTGCCTCCAAAGAACATCAGAGTTGTATTGAGGCACCAAAAAGTTATACCGATGCCAGTTAGGTCTCTAGTTTGAAAATGAAAATGCGTAAGATCACCGGAAGAGAAAGGAAAGAGGAGGTACTTTTCAATTAAAAAGTTAATCAGACACTTCGTGAAGGTTAAAAGCAGCATCACTCCACCTGAAAAAGTAAAGCAGTGTCCGTTAATTGAATATGTATATCCACTCTGGGATGTAAAAAGTGATCAAATGCGGAAGGTTAAATAGAGAAAAATAATTTGATCTCTGAACAAGTATGCTATATGCAATTAAGTTGAAGGGATCTGGAAATCGAAAACTATGACAAAATAAAGATAAAGATAATGATAACAAGATATATTCATACAAATGAATAAACAAATTCATAAATGTATATTAAAGAAAATTTCAAAAAGTAAAGTCGAGATGCATGACTTGACCCTCGACGCAGCCCTCCCTTCAGGTAGTGGTGCATTAATGTGCTGTAAATCCTGGCGGAAATTTCTTATTCATCCACCATAAATTCTTACAGACAAATAGTAAGTGGTATTAGATCGTCGATAAGGTGTATGATTTCTTCAATGCTAGATTTTAAACTTCAATATATTCTCGTGCAGTATCTCACACATTGTTGGTGAAGATTGTAAGTGGTGTGTCTCACGGATCATTCACCTTCACTAAACACTCCAATCAATGCGATATAACAATGTCTTATTCCTTTCATGTAAGAATTATCGGGCTTCTCTCCAGCTAAGGTGGAGGAAAGCTGGGTAGTAGTTAACATCATCATCAGATGAAAACTACTAAAACAAAAGCTCTTCCTTAGAATGAATACTCCTTAAAGCATATCATCTGAAAAGATACAATGCAAGAAAACTTTAACACCGGTGGGAAGAGTTTTTGTGGTCATATGCAAAACGAGTTTTGAGAACGCCATCAAAGCGATAAGGAAAATTACATATTATTAAGTGACACCAAAAAAATGTGGTAAAGTTTGTACAGCATGTGTATTCTAATTAGTTTCAGGAGCTGGAAAATCAGGTTAATTCCTCCCCGGCACTGAGAAGTCATACCACCAGTGGATGACTCTTGGCTTTTGTAGGACACATACGAGAGCATAACATGTTACCTTTTTTATATTTGTAGTGTCTAAAGGCAAGAACGTAATGGCACCAGAAGTCCTTTCTCCAATTAGGGTAGATGGAAAAGAGTAGATCAATAAAGGTGGGTACTGTACCTCTTTCTACTTGATACTGAAATGTACACACGCCAACGATCCCAGATCAACACACTCGAGCATTGATCCGCAGTGACTCTAATGACCTTTTTGATGAGAGGTATCAATGACTTGCATTGAAAACCTACGTGTTGGGATCCCTTTCATTCTGTTTCTCGTCGGTGGTCGTACAAGGTCAGAAAGCCGTCATCCCCTACAAGAAGGATGGTGCGAGGCATGACTCAACACGCCTATAGGGTATCCAGCCACAGCATCACCATCCCATAACTTTCTTTAAGGTGAAAACAAAAATACTGTGTGTGTGTGTGTGTGTGTGTGTGTGTGTGTGTGTGTGTGTGTGTGTGTGTGTGTGTGTGTGTGTGTGTGTGTGTGTGTGTGTGCGTGCGTGCGTGCG
>JAXIVD010011431.1:0-5000 GCA_036785275.1 Cancer borealis
CACACACACACACAACACACACACACACACACACACACACACACCACACACACACACACACACACACACACACACACACACACACACACACACACACACACACACACACACACACACACACACACACACACACACACACACACACACACCACACACACACACACACACACACCACACACACACACACACACACACACACCACACACACACACACACACACCACACACACCACACACACACACACACACACACACACACACACCACACACACACACACACACACACACACACCACACACACACACACACACACACACACACACACACACACCACACACACACACACACACACACACCACACACACACACACACACACACACACACACACACACACACACACACACACACACCACACACACACACACCACACACACACACACACACACACACACACACACACACACACACACACACACACACACACACACACACACACCACACACACACACACACACACACCACACACACACACACACACACACACACACACACACCACACACACACACACACCACACACACACACACACACACACACACACACACACACACACACACACACACACACACACACACACACACACACACACACACACACACACACACACACACACACACACACACACACACACACACACACACACACACACACACACACACACACACACACACACACACACACACACACACACACACACACACACACCACACACACACACACACACACACACACACACACACACACACACACACACACACACACACACACACACACACACACACACACACACACACACACACACACACACACACACACACACACACACACACACACACACACACACACACACACACACACACACACACACACACACACACACACACACACACACACACACACACACACACACACACACACACACACACACACACACACACACACACACACACACACACCACACACACACACACACACACACACACACACACACACACCACACACACACACACACACACACCACACACACACCACACACACACCACACACACACACACACACACACCACACACACACACACACACACACACCACACACACACACACACACACACACACACACACACACACACACACACACACACACACACACACACACACACACACACACACACACACACACACACACACACACACCACACACACACACACACACACACACACACACACACACACACACACACACACACACACACACACACACACACACACACACACACACACACACACACACACACACACACACACACACACACACACACACACACACACACACACACACACACACACACACACACACACACACACACACACACACACACACACACACACACACACACACACACACACACACACACACACACACACACACACACACACACACACACACACACACACACACACACACACCACACACACACACACACACACACACACACACACACACACACACCACACACACACACACACACACACACACACACACACACCACACACACACACACACACACACACACACACACACACACACACACACACACACACACACACACACACACACACACACACACACACACACACACACACACACACACACACACACACACACACACACACACACACACACACACACACACACACACACACACACACACACACACACACACACACACACACACACACACACACACCACACACACACACACACACACACACACACACACACACACACACACACACACACACACACACACACACACACACACACACACACACACACACACACACACACACACACACACACACACACACACACACACACACACACACACACACACACACACACACACACACACACACACACACACACACACACACACACACACACACACACACACACACACACACACACACACACACACACACACACACACACACACACACACACACACACACACACACACACACACACACACACCGCGCCAACACACACAGGAGGACACATTCTGCAGGTAACAAATGCTTTAGATACCTGTTTGACCTACATGCCAACTCTTAACCGATAGAATGCCAAAATAGACTACTCTCCTCCCTTTCTCCTCCTCCTCCTCCTCCTCCTCCTCCTCCTCCTCCTCCTCCTCCTCCTCCTCCTCCTCCTCATAATCTTTTTCTCTTTGTCGTCCTTCATCACCTCCTCCTCCTCATTCTCCTTCTTATCTTTTTTACAATTGGTTTTCCTTATTTTTTTTGTTTGGTTTTATCTGTTTATCGTTTTTATTTTGTTTTTTTGTGGTTTGGTTTTGTGTCATCCTTCTTCTTCCTTGTCTTCCTCTTCTTCCTCCTCCTCCTCCTCCTTCCCCTCCTCCTCTCTCTACGTCTTCATTTTTGTCTTCGTTTGAGTGGTTTAATAGTTATAGTTCATCGTTATTGTCATCCTTGTCTTCATTGTTCATCTCCTCCTCCTCTTCTTCTTCTTCTTCTCCTCCTCCTCCTCCTCCTCCTCCTCCTCCTCCTCCTCCTCCTCCTCCACCTCCTCCTCCTCCTCCTCCTCCTCCTCCTCCTCCTCCTCCTCCTCCTCCTCCTCCTCCTCCTCCTCCTCCTCCTCCTCCTCCTCCTCCTCCTCCTCCTCCTCCTCCTCCTCTTCCGCATTTCAAACCTCTCTTCTTTACGTGTTCTTATTTAATAATTTCCTACTACTACTACTACTACTACTACTACTACTACTACTACTACTACTACTACTACTACTACTACTACTATTATCATTCATTATATACATGATTTTTGTATTAGTTAAGTATGTTGTTTTACGATAATTGCTACATCATTATCATTTTTAGTGTCGTAGAAATAAAACTAAAGGTTATAAAAAAAGGACAAAGAAAGATAAAGTAGTGAGATGTACCCTGTTATATTAGTGTGTGTGTGTGTGTGTGTGTGTGTGTGTGTGTGTGTGTGTGTGTGTGTGTGTGTGTGTGTGTGTGTGTGTGTGTGTGTGTGTGTGTGTGTGTGTGTGTGTGTGTGTGTGTGTGTTAATGCACTTTTTATAAATCCAATTATCAACATACACACATTATTATATCCAATGTAAATATTGTCTCCTTCTCCTCCTCCTCCTCCTCCTCCTCCTCCTCCTCCTCCTCCTCCTCCTCCTCCTCCTCCTCCTCCTCCTCCTCCTCCTCCTCCTCCTCCTCCTCCTCCTCCTCCTCCTCCTGATGTACATAAACATCAAAATGCACCCACAACGCCCTCACATCTAGTTTCTTAAGAAGCCTCATTAGGGGACGAAGCGAGGAGGAGGAGGAGGAGGAGGAGGAAGAGGAGGAGGAGGAGGAGGGAGGAGGAGGAGGAGGAGGAGGAGGAGGAGGAGGAGGAGGAGGAGGAGGAGGGGGAGGAGGAGGAGGAGGACACAAACAATAAAACAGGGGAGGTAAAAGAGATACAAAAACAATTTAGGAACATGCGTAAGAGTATCAGATAAATGAAAGGTGCCTTGAGCAGCAGGTAGTTATTAAGAGAAGGAGGAGGAGGAGGAGGAGGAGGAGGAGGAGGAGTACAAAGGAATACAAGGGAACACAAACAGAAACACACCCTAGGCTCTACATGACTATCTACAAGTGTTGTTTGAATGGGATCAAGCCACGATGCCACGTATAGTGCAACCTCTACAAGGTTGGAGTTAGCAGATTACAAATGCAACTTAACTATAGTAAGTATCCTTATAGGTTGGAGTTGGTGTTCCGTCAACTCCAGCCTCTGATGCATACTAAAAAATGCTACCTCAATATTCTCACCACCTAAGGTTTGACAGCTGTGTAAAATGAGTATAGATAAACATAATCATGATTTGTGAGAAAACAATGATAACGTTGCGAGTGCAAGTGACGATTCCCTTCAAGGACAAGCGGCCTCAACGGGTCCGTGTTGTACTGAAGGATCGCGACGCGTTCTTCTTCCCCTTCCGCTGCAAGCTGGTCTCCATCCCGCTCTACAAGGCGAGGTGGAGGCTGCAGCCGGACAACGTGTGGCAGAACGAGCAGGCCATGGCCGTGCCCCTCCACGTGCCCAAGCTGCTGGACATGAAGGGCCTGGCGCTGCAGTTGTACTGTCTGCGTGGCAGCTCAGTGCAGCACAAAGGCATCTTCAACTTCAGGCGGGTGATGGAGCAGCGGGAGGATGAGGAGCTGGTGCTGGCGATGCGTTATCCGAAGTGTGATCGCAAAGGAAAGAAGGAAGTAACAAGGGCAGGGAGTGTGCAGGGCAGGTCGGCAGCAGGTAATACCATTGTTACACCTGCTGGAAAGAAGGAGGGTGTGAAGCAGGTAACAAGGACCGGAAGTGTGGACAAGTCGTTAGCAGGTAATACGATCGTTACACCTGCTGTAGTGGAACACAATACGCTGTCACCCGCCACTGACACCTCAGACGTGCACGCCTCAGGAAGTGAGCCAAGCTTGGCCACGAGTGCACGGCAGCAGGACGTGCACCCCTCAGGAAGTGAGCCAAGCTGGGCCACGAGTGCACGGCAGCAGGACGTGCACGTGCACGGTTCAGACAGTGAGCACGTTAGAGCAGCTCGACGCTTCAGGTTCACCGACTCCGGCGCAGTGTTCCCCGAGCTGGTGCGGGAGTACGAGGAGGTGAAGGCGAAGGAGGAGGCGGACAACAAGGCCAAGGACAAGGACCGTCACGCCCTCACGCCCACCTGTGAAGGGACGGACAGTACGCGTGTGTACCATGTCCTGTGCGGTGTCCTTGGTGTGGGCGTGATGGTGGGCGGCCTGGTGTGTGTTGCCGTGATGGGCATCGGGGCGCTGATGTCCCAAGAATACGTGCAACACATGGACTGGGTGTGAGGCCACTGAGGCGATCACCTGCACACCCG
>JAXIVD010011431.1:7500-10000 GCA_036785275.1 Cancer borealis
CAGACAGACAGACAGACAGACAGACAGACAGACAGACAGACAGACAGACAGACAGACAGACAGACAGACAGACAGACAGACAGACAGACAGACAGACAGACAGACAGACAGACAGACAGACAGACAGACAGACAGACAGACAGACAGACAGACAGACAGACAGACAGACAGACAGACAGACAGACAGACAGACAGACAGACAGACAGACAGACAGACAGACAGACAGACAGACAGACAGACAGACAGACAGACAGACAGACAGACAGACAGACAGACAGACAGACAGACAGACAGACAGACAGACAGACAGACAGACAGACAGACAGACAGACAGACAGACAGACAGACAGACAGACAGACAGACAGACAGACAGACAGACAGACAGACAGACAGACAGACAGACAGACAGACAGACAGACAGACAGACAGACAGACAGACAGACAGACAGACAGACAGACAGACAGACAGACAGACAGACAGACAGACAGACAGACAGACAGACAGACAGACAGACAGACAGACAGACAGACAGACAGACAGACAGACAGACAGACAGACAGACAGACAGACAGACAGACAGACAGACAGACAGACAGACAGACAGACAGACAGACAGACAGACAGACAGACAGACAGACAGACAGACAGACAGACAGACAGACAGACAGACAGACAGACAGACAGACAGACAGACAGACAGACAGACAGACAGACAGACAGACAGACAGACAGACAGACAGACAGACAGACAGACAGACAGACAGACAGACAGACAGACAGACAGACAGACAGACAGACAGACAGACAGACAGACAGACAGACAGACAGACAGACAGACAGACAGACAGACAGACAGACAGACAGACAGACAGACAGACAGACAGACAGACAGACAGACAGACAGACAGACAGACAGACAGACAGACAGACAGACAGACAGACAGACAGACAGACAGACAGACAGACAGACAGACAGACAGACAGACAGACAGACAGACAGACAGACAGACAGACAGACAGACAGACAGACAGACAGACAGACAGACAGACAGACAGACAGACAGACAGACAGACAGACAGACAGACAGACAGACAGACAGACAGACAGACAGACAGACAGACAGACAGACAGACAGACAGACAGACAGACAGACAGACAGACAGACAGACAGACAGACAGACAGACAGACAGACAGACAGACAGACAGACAGACAGACAGACAGACAGACAGACAGACAGACAGACAGACAGACAGACAGACAGACAGACAGACAGACAGACAGACAGACAGACAGACAGACAGACAGACAGACAGACAGACAGACAGACAGACAGACAGACAGACAGACAGACAGACAGACAGACAGACAGACAGACAGACAGACAGACAGACAGACAGACAGACAGACAGACAGACAGACAGACAGACAGACAGACAGACAGACAGACAGACAGACAGACAGACAGACAGACAGACAGACAGACAGACAGACAGACAGACAGACAGACAGACAGACAGACAGACAGACAGACAGACAGACAGACAGACAGACAGACAGACAGACAGACAGACAGACAGACAGACAGACAGACAGACAGACAGACAGACAGACAGACAGACAGACAGACAGACAGACAGACAGACAGACAGACAGACAGACAGACAGACAGACAGACAGACAGACAGACAGACAGACAGACAGACAGACAGACAGACAGACAGACAGACAGACAGACAGACAGACAGACAGACAGACAGACAGACAGACAGACAGACAGACAGACAGACAGACAGACAGACAGACAGACAGACAGACAGACAGACAGACAGACAGACAGACAGACAGACAGACAGACAGACAGACAGACAGACAGACAGACAGACAGACAGACAGACAGACAGACAGACAGACAGACAGACAGACAGACAGACAGACAGACAGACAGACAGACAGACAGACAGACAGACAGACAGACAGACAGACAGACAGACAGACAGACAGACAGACAGACAGACAGACAGACAGACAGACAGACAGACAGACAGACAGACAGACAGACAGACAGACAGACAGACAGACAGACAGACAGACAGACAGACAGACAGACAGACAGACAGACAGACAGACAGACAGACAGACAGACAGACAGACAGACAGACAGACAGACAGACAGACAGACAGACAGACAGACAGACAGACAGACAGACAGACAGACAGACAGACAGACAGACAGACAGACAGACAGACAGACAGACAGACAGACAGACAGACAGACAGACAGACAGACAGACAGACAGACAGACAGACAGACAGACAGACAGACAGACAGACAGACAGACAGACAGACAGACAGACAGACAGACAGACAGACAGACAGACAGACAGACAGACAGACAGACAGACAGACAGACAGACAGACAGACAGACAGACAGACAGACAGACAGACAGACAGACAGACAGACAGACAGACAGACAGACAGACAGACAGACAGA
>JAXIVD010011432.1:0-2500 GCA_036785275.1 Cancer borealis
GTGGTGGAAGTGAAAAGTGGCAAAGGTGAGGGAACGGAAGAAGGAAAAAATGAGTGCAAAACAGAAGGGGTGAAACTAGATATAAGAGGAGAGGAAGGGCAAGGGGAAGGGAAAAAAGAAGACCCTTAATATCTGATTGTGAGTGTAAATAAATGAAGCGCAAACACACACGAGTGAGCCATTTTAACGCAGAGTTCATGGGTTGAGAAATGAAAAATACGAGAGAGAGAGAGAGAGAGAGAGAGAGAGAGAGAGAGAGAGAGAGAGAGAGAGAGAGAGAGAGAGAGAGAGAGAGAGAGAGAGAGAGAGAGAGAGAGAGAGAGAGAGAGAGAGAGAGAGAGAGAGAGAAAGAGAGAGAGAGAGAGAGAGAGAGAGAGAGAGAGAGAGAGAGAGAGAGAGAGAGAGAGAGAGAGAGAGAGAGAGAGAAAAGAGAACATTTAGAAAGCAAACACGATACACTTTGCGGAAAGGAAGTAAGTGATAAATATGATGAACAATCCTTACCTTCCCTTGACTAATGGAAAACGATGTGTAAAGCCGCATTTTTGTTATTTGTATTATTATTTTTAAGTGAGGGGGAATAGACAAGAGAGAGAGAGAGAGAGAGAGAGAGAGAGAGAGAGAGAGAGAGAGAGAGAGAGAGAGAGAGAGAGAGAGAGAGAGAGAGAGAGAGAGAGAGAGAGAGAGAGAGAGAGAGAGAGAGAGAGAGAGAGAGAGAGAGAGAGAGAGAGAGTTAGTTAGTTTTAATGGTAAAGTGGGACTCGACGTGAAGATGTGAAAGAAAGAGAATTTGTAACGCAGATTAGAAAAGAAGGAAGTAAGAGGAGAGAGGAGTAAGAAAATAAAGGAAAGGAAAGGGAAAGAAAAGGGGAAAGAAAGATGAAATAAAAGAGGAAAAAAGGATGGAAAGCATAAAAGGAAAGAGAAATTAAATGAAAAGGAAAAGTGTGAAGCAGATTTGCGAAAAAAAAAAAAAAAAGCAAAGAGAACAAAGACAAAGATAAGATAAAAGAAAAATTTAGGTAGAAATAAGATGAATAAAAGAAAAGACATGGAAGGAAGGAAGGAAGGAAGGAAGGAAGGAAGGGTGACCATAGGGTTGAAAAGAAAGAGAAGGGAAGGAAAGCAAGAGAATAGAAGGAAAGAATGCTGAATGGTAGGGAAGAAGGGAAGGGAAGACAAGAGAAGGGAAGGCAGAAAATTAAATGTTGTACAGGTAGAAAAGAATCACAGCACAGGTAACCGAACATTTATTGCGCATTTAATATTTCTCTTTTCATGCCATTTTGTCTCCCGGCTTGTCCATTTTTATTTATTCTTTTAGCTTATTTTTCATTTGTCTTACGCTTTCACTATTGACTGAAAAATCATGGAATGTGATAATAGATTTTTGTACAACTATTTTTTTGTATTTCCTCTCCCATCCTTCCTCCTCCTCCTCCTCCTCCTCCTCCTCCTCCTCCTCCTCCTCCTCCTCCTCCTCCTCCTCCTCCTCCTCCTCCTCCTCCTCCTCCTCCACCAACTCGAAGCTCTGGTACACAAACTTTCCAACCCAAGAGAGCTAAAAGAAAGGAAAAAATCTTTGAAGAGGAAAAAAAGGACATAAATTTTTTCTTTTCTCGCTACTTTCCATTAATTATTCCCTCCCTGATTACCCCTCCATTAACGAGTTATCCATTAAGTAAAAAATGATCACGGCTCACCTTGGTAATTGGTAGTTAGGGACCTCGTTTGCATAATGATAATCTGGGCGTGATTGTTACGAGGACGCCCAGACGTGTCAATGCCTTCCGCTGCCTCATTAATACCTGATATTGATGCCCCTCTCGCCCCTCTCACCTGCCTCGATCACCTGATGAAGTCTCCAGGTGCACTGATGGCCCCTGGAACACCTGGTGACTCACTCCTTTTAAAGTCACATGGTCAGCACCAAGAAGCCAGGAATTCGATGTTTTACACGTAAACATAGAAAATATATACATGAAAAGTAAAATAAAGTATGTTCCAAAGTATTTTTCTATATATAATAATAATAATAATAATAATAATAATAATAATAATAATAATAATAATAATAATAATAATAATAATAATAATATAGATGATACACGCGTTATGTATCTGGTTATGTTCAAGAAAGTCTTATGTTATTCTGCGACCTTAGAAACTTTTATCTCGTGTTCCTTACAATTGGTACTTATCTTTGTTCCTCTAGTGACAACGTGGTCGGGGCTTCGCGCACTAATTCACTGACAGGATAAACCGCGTCTGACAACTTAATATTACGCTTCCTGTCATCTGAGATTAAGATTCTCTTCCTTGGAATTTATGTTGCGATTATATTCGATTATCGCCAGTGTGTGTGTGTGTGTCTGTGTGTGTGTGTGTGTGTGTGTGTGTGTGTGTGTGTGTGTGTGTGTGTGTGTGTGTGTGTGTGTGTGTGTGTATGTGTGTCTGTGTGTCTTTCTCTTCGCTTTGTCCTACTTAGCTAACTTTTATG
>JAXIVD010011432.1:7500-11365 GCA_036785275.1 Cancer borealis
CTTTCATATATATATTTCTTTCTGCATCAATCATTCCGAACTTCAATTGTTCGCTCACTGCTGGAACCGTATCCTGAAATTCCATACCGGAGCGCAGATAGGAAATAAAAAAGAAAAGAAGAAAAAAATAGCTGGGAGTGGGAGGGAAGGAGGAGATTTGTCGTGATCCTTTACCAATTGGAGGCAGCCCGACCCTCGGTTTAGTTATCCTGGGGGGACGGGAGACCGGGAGAGGACGTTCAAATAAAAGAAAGAACTCGCTTTGTGCTTGCCTGATGCGTCCCTCCAATTGGTTTACTTAAAATGCGAGCGTTGGGGCCAGTTTTGTCTCCCGCTGAACCCTCCTTTGTTGAACGCTGATGCCGAAGAAAAAGGGGATGAGGACAAGCAAGCTACCGAACCTGAGGACATTCTTTTTTTACATTTACCATATTCATTGGCTGGGTTAGGTTAGGGTCAAGTATTTTCGTGTTAATCGTAGAAACAATGAAAGAGTTGAACCGTGATGAAAATAGCACGCATTAAATATGTTGACGAAGAGAAAGAAAGAGAGAAAGGAAGAAATAGAGAAAAAGACAAGGATGAAGAAGTAAGAAAAATGAAAACAAAAAATCAAACACCTAAGCAAAACAAACAGACAGACTAACAGACATAAACCAAAATAACAAACTTCACTATAACAAAGACACATAACATAACCAAAAAGTCATTAAAAAACAGTCACACCCCGCAGTCATCCGCCTTTATAATTGTTTCCCATTTTCCCATCAGTCTGAATGGAAAACTTGCTCTCATTCAATGCCTGAAAAATGGTAAATCGTCAGAACGTGTGAGCAGGTGGCGGCAGCAGCAGTGGTGGCGGGGGCGCGGTGGTACTAAATCCTGGCAACAGAGGGTGTTTGTGTAGCATGTGCAGATGATGGTGCTGGGAGAAAGGAAGGAAGGGAGGGAGGGAGAGAGAGGGAGGCAGGGAGGCGATACGCGATGAAAAGTACAGCTTACGGATTAATCTCTAATTATCATCCCCGAGTCTGTGCTTAACGGTGTGTGTGTGTGTGTGTGTGTGTGTGTGTGTGTGTGTGTGTGTGTGTGTGTGTGTGTGTGTGTGTGTGTGTGTGTGTGTGTGTGTGTGTGTGTGTGTGTGTGTGTCTATGTGTGTGTGTAAGGAGAAAGAGTTAGGTAGAAAGTTATTCAGATAAATTTAAAAAATCATAGTACAAAAATAGATGTATAAATTTAGATATGAGAGAGAGAGAGAGAGAGAGAGAGAGAGAAACACACACACACACACACACACACACACACACACACACACACACACACACACACACACACACACACACACACACACACACACACACACACACACACACACACACACACACACCGTAGACAATGGTTAGACTCTTGTTTCTGCAAGCATTTCTCTCTTTGATGGATTCACTGGAGTAAGCCTTGTTGATGTGATGGATGAAATTCTGGGGAAGGCGGGGAGGTGATGGAAGGAAGGATGGAAGGAGGCCGGGAAGGGAAGACGGAGAGGGGTACAGAGCGAGGAGGAGGAAGAGGAGGAGGAGGAGGAGGTAGGAGGGAGTAGTAAGGTGCTGTGGTGATACTGTGATGATGGAGGAGGTATTGGCGGTGATGGTGGTGGTAGTAATAGTGGTGGTGGGAAAGAAAGGAGATAAGAAGAATACTCAGAAAATGGAAGGAGGAGAATACTAAAGAAAGCATTGGACTGAAGCAGAGGAGAGAGTTAGATGATGATGATTCCAACATTTCCAAAAAGAAAATATCATGGACGAGGAAGAGGAGGAGAAAAGGAGCGGAAGGGGAAAGGAATAAGAAGGAGGAAGGGAAGAGAAATTGGCAGGAGGAGACTGAAAGACGAGGAAGACAGGTAGGAAATGAAGATAAGAGAGTGACTTCAAACCACTTCAATGTCTGCGCCGCCCCTTGTGAAGCCTTATCAGTCTCCTCATGTCCTTATCAGCCCAACGTGTGTCAAAACCCTTTTCTCCAACTCACGTCCGCGCGTCTCTTGCGGGCAAAATCAAACACGTACACACTGATTTGTAAATTAAGGCAACGACATCTTTCACTGTAATCGTGACTGTTTTCTCTTGTTCCGTACTACTTCCCTTCCTCCTCGTTGTTCTTGTCCTCCTCTACCTCCTCCTTATCATTCTCTTCTTATCTTTATTCGCTATCCTCTTATTTGGCGAATTTTTCTATTTTCACCTAATAACTCGTCCCCTTTGGTTATATAGATAGTTTTATGGTACAATGCTCTCTCAGAAACGCATCTTCCTTCTCTTCCCCTCATCACCATCCCATCCTCTCCTCTCCTCATTATCCCATCCATCCTGTCTCCTGCCCCCTCGCTTTCTCCCTTTCGTCTTTCTTCCCTTCCCTCGCCCCTTCTCCTGTGTCGTCTTCGCATGAAATTCGGATCAGTCTTCATCAGGGGGAGACACTGATGGAAATCCGAAGAGAATAATTCACTCGACCAATCACTCGGAAGAAGATCGGGAGGAAGAAAACTCGTGAGAAGGAGGGAAAGAAAGAAAATAAAAAGACTGGGACTCCACCACTCCGATTGACTCCACGTGGTGTCGTAAGGTAGAGTGGAAATGGTCTTGTGGGTGACATGTAAAGACTCACACTAAAGAAAACTATGGATTCAAAGGGTACACTCGTCTATATATTTTTATAGCCTCAGCCCTATGTCCTCATTCCCATCCTCTTATGATGTTTTCTTTCTCCTGTGCATCTCTCCTTTTACTCCTCCTCCTCCTCCTCCTCCTCGTTGCATCATTCCACTCCTCTATCATCTCGTCCTCGTCGTTGTCATTTGAATCATCGTCTTTGTCATCGTCATGTTCCTCCTCCTCCTCCTCCTCCTCCTCCTCCTCCTCCTCCTCCTCCTCCTTCTCCTCCTCCTCCTCCTCTCCTCCTCCTCCTCCTCCTCCTCCTCCTCCTCCTCCTCCTCCTCCTCCTCCTCCTCCTCCTCCTCCTCCTCCTCCTCCTCCTCCTCCTCCTCCCCCAGCCTGCTATCTGCATACACCTTTATAATTTTACTTCCTTTCTCCTGTATTTTCACATTAGTTTTATCCTCCTTCTCCTCCTCTTCTTCCTCCTCCTCCTCTAACTTTTCTACATTACACCCTATCGTCTGCTTCACTCCATATTCAACTCGCTGCCCTCCCTTCCCCTCTCCCCTTCCCCATCTCTCCCTGTACCTCGGTTCCCTCTTACTCCACCTCCCTCGGTACCGTCCAGGCATAAACGTTTTTTGCCCTAATACCTAACCTCCCTATAAACGTTGTGTTATTAATCCCCGGGGCAGCATAAAGGAGAATTGCTTAACGTTACCAGGAGTCGGTGCTTGGCGGGTTCGGGGGTGATGAAGAGAGGGAGGTGTTGGGCTGGAGGGAGAGATAGAAAGGAGGGCGAGAGGGAGGAAAGGAGGGAGGGAGGGAGTGTTTTATAGTCTCTCTAACATTTCACAAGCCCGAAGAGAGAAATTGTATTTGCTGTTTTGGCTGCAAGAACTGTTTTTTTTCTTTATTGTTTGTGTTCTCGTTCGTTCGTTGGGTGTTCTTTTTGTTCTATATATTGCCTCACCTTTTTCCTACCTTCCCTTGCCCCCCCACCGCTTCCCTCCCTCTCTCTCTATCACCCATCAACCCCCTCCCCCGCCCCCGCACCTCCTCTCAGCTTTTCCATCCCCCAAAGTGCGTCGTTTTTTTTTTTGTCCATGGTTTTGATGATTTTTTTTTACTTATCTTATTTTGTTTGTCGTTTGGAAATGTACACATAATCGGGTTGTGATATGTGTTCACTGAGGAGTCTTTGTTATTGT
>JAXIVD010011434.1:0-7500 GCA_036785275.1 Cancer borealis
CTTGGTTGTTTGTATTTATTTATCTTCATCTGTTTATCTATCTATCTATCTATCTATCTATCTTTCTGTTATGTGTTTGTTTGTTTTGTTTGTCTTGCTGTTCTTTTGTTTGTTGTGTTTGTTTGTCTGTTTGTCTATATTTCTTTCATATACATCTTTCTTTGTTTTCATTCTGCACACATACACACGCCCACAAACAAACAAACATACACACACACACACACACACATACACACAAAAACAAACACGTACACACACACTTCTTCTCTATTTGCAATTCATGGTTCTGGTTACATTCTTTTATATAACGTAGCGGAGAGGAGAGAGAGAGAGAGAGAGAGAGAGAGAGAGAGAGAGAGAGAGAGAGAGAGAGAGAGAGAGAGAGAGGAGAGAGAGAGAGAGAGAGAGAGAGAGAGAGAGAAACTGCTAAAAGTACAGTTGTATTGATCGCTTTCCTTCATTGGGAGTATTTCTCTCACTCTCTCACTCTCTTGCTCTCTCTCTCTCTCTCTCTCTCTCTCTCTCTCTCTCTCTCTCTCTCTCTCTCTCTCTCTCTCTCTCTCTCTCTCTCTCTCTCTCTCTCTCTCTCTCAACTAATATTCCTCCGGCCATTTATCTTACTCTATCCTGCAATGACATACTCACTTACTCCTCTATTAATTCACTCCATTTATTGACTTCCTCCATCCAATACTCCTTTCACTCCCTCCTATCTGTCTCTCTCTATATGAACCTCCCTTTCTTTTCCTTCCTTCCTTCCTTCCTTCCTTCCTTCGTTTATGCATCCATTCTGCCCTCTACCCACCTTTCCTCTCCTTTCTTCTCCTCTTCTCTCTCTCTCCTCTATTCCAGGTGTGCGTCCCCCTTCCAGCCAGGTAACAAGGTCATTACCCATAACTCCTGACTATTACATTACCCCAACACACTCCCCTCACCTGTTGTTAGGGTTGCGTTGTGTTGCGTTGAGTTGAGTTGTGTTGTGTTGAGTTCTAATGTTACGTAAGTTTTTGGAATATTGGTTCTATGTTGTTTTTTGATATCGTAAGGTGTTACGCTGTGGTTTTACGGTGTTGCTTAGTGTTGCGTGGTGTTGCTGTGGAAAGGATAGCTGGGTATTAACGGTGTTTCATGTTTTGTATTGCATTAGTAGTGTTGGGAGTGTTGAGACGACGCCACAGGGACAGGGAAGCTGAGTTAAGTTAACTAATGCAAAGTAACTGTTGTGATCGCTTAGACAGTTATTGATGTTGTGATGTGATGGAATTATGTGCTAACTTATACACAGACTGATAGATTGAGAGACTGATAGATAGATAGACAGATAGATAGATAAATAGATAGATGGATAGATAGATGAATGATTAGGTAGAAAGATAAATGGATAGGTAGATAGATAGATAAATACATAATTAGACATGACACACACACACACACACACACACACACACACACACACACACACACACACACACACACACACACACACACACACACACACACACACACACACACACACACACACACACACACACACACACACACACACACACACACACACACACACACACACACACACACATACACACACACACACACACACACACACATTTTCCAGAATAACTCAAGTCTCCCCTTTTCTCTCCTCTCTCAAGGTTACAAACAGAATCAAAATAAAGTACAAAACAACTGTGACGAGGGGTGAAAGTGGAAGCCCCGCGGCACCTCCTCCTCCTCCTCCTCCTCTTCCTCCTCCTCGTCGCCCTCCTCCCCCTTGTACTGGTGGTGGTGGTGGTGGTGGTGATGGTGGTGGCGGCTTCGACTCTCTCTCCCTCAGGAAACTTGAACTCTTATTGATGTGGAAAAAAACTCGATTTCTGGATAAACTGGATAATGAGGAAAAAATTTGAACTCGAGGGAAAATAAAGTAACTATCGTGGTTCCTGTCCTCGTCTTGCTATGCTGTGATGTGATTGGTCAGTTAGCTACATGTACTATGACGTGAACTAACATGATTGGTGAAAATTCCTGAAACTAGTGAAGTGTTGCATCTGGATTGGTGGAATTTTTCGAACAGTGACGTGTTTCCATCTGATTGGCTAACTTTATAACCCAGCGACGTGGAGCTTCATGATTGGTGGGTTCGTGAATACCTGATGACGTGGCGGGCGGTGATTGGCTGGTGATGAGGGAGGCTGAGGCAGAGAGAAGGGCGTCCGCGGGGTTATGACTGGGCACCAACATGAGTCTAACGCCATTGGACGAGGACACGTCAGAGGAGGTAAGCTGTGTTCCTATTGGACGAGACCAGCCAGGTGAACGAGGCAGGCATCCAATCAGGTTTATTCACTTTTAAATTACGGTTTTTTGTGATTTTTTGTCGATTTAAAAAATCTATTTATTGTGAATGTGTATTAATTAAATGGAGAATAATTATAAAAGTCAGGAATATAAAGATTAACGTTATTATCTTTAGTGCACAATTTTTTATATTTATTTATTTATTTATTTATTTATTTTTATCTACAACTTTATTTTTCTGGTCATTTGAAATCTACTTATCGAGAGGAAAATATTGAGTCATCATTAGAATTTAGATGTAAAAATAAGGTTAGTATCAAAATATTTTCTTAACTCCCTTCATCAACTTATAAAATGAATGTATTATTTAATTACTATACCCTCTTATTTTTACCTCTTCATTCAAAACATTTCTTCTGGTTATCCCCTCCAAATATTTCCCCTCTATTTTGAAACTCCAATATTTCCCAACAGAGAAAAACCTCCATCATTGCTTCGAATTTCCCCTTTTGCCTCCTACAATTTCCCTTCATGTCGAAAACTCTGCCCTAAAAATTTATCTCAGCACCAAAATTTCCCCTCTTTCCTCCTCTTTCCCCTCTTTCCCCCTCTTTCCCCTCACCCAACCTCCCCTCAGGCCTGAACCCACCATTTCCTCATCTTCCTTGCCAGTAATAACCGCTGCCATTACAAGTATTCCCCTCGTTATTCGTTCCAGACCTTCCTTCCTTCCTCTCCCTTCCCTCCCTTCCCCTCCTTCCTTCCTTCCTCTCACTCCCTCTCCTCTCCCTCCTTCCTTCCTTCCCCTCACTCTCTCGCCTCTCTGCCTCCTTCCCCTTCCTCCCTTCCCCTTCCTCCCCTTCCTCCCATTCCTCCCCTTCCTCCCTTCCCTTCCCTCCCTTCCCTCCCTTCCTCCCTCCCTTGTAAATAATTGATGTAGTTAATTATTGCCGATGAAAAATGAGTTTGATTTGTGATTGGCTCAGACTTTTTATAGAGAGCTTGTTAGGTAATTAACTAATTAGGTCATTAGTTAGTTAGGTTGTTAGTGAGTTAGTTGATTGTCTCTTTTCTTTTGTTTTTATAGTTTTTTTAATGTTTTGGTTATTTATATTTTCCTTTGTGTTATGTTTTTTTTCTTATTATTTTTCATAGTGTATAATGTTTTTGTCATTATACTATTTCATCCACTTCCCCTCTTTTTTCTATTAATTTTTTCGGTCATTTTGGTTCATATATTTCTTCCAATTTTTATTTTGTCTTTGCCTTTCTTTCTTGCCTTATATATAAAAAAAAAATTTCGCTTTCCCTCTCGTTTGTCTTCATTTTGTTTTCATTATTTTTTTTTAATTTGTCATAATTTTTCATTTTTTTTCATTATTTTTTTTTCATTATTGTTGTTGTATTTGTATTCCTCCCCTTCCCTGTTTTACTCCATTTTTCTTCATTTCCTTCAATTTCCTCCCTTTCCTATCTTCGTTTCCTCCTCCCTTTCCTCATGCCTCACTTCTATCTTTTCATTCTCTCTTTCTCTTTCCATTCTAAACTCTTCGTATTTTCCTTATTTCTTCTATTCTTCATTCTTCTCTCTATCCTCTCGTTCATTAATATTTCCTTGCATTCACCCTCTTCAGTTTTCCTCACCTTCTCTTACTATTGCTTTTCTTCTACCTTTCCTCTCTTCCTTCTTTCTTTAAAGTTTTCCTCGTATTTCCTTTCCAAAACGCGTCTCATTTCTTCATTGTTTTCTCATTTAATCCCTTCCATTCACCATCTCCTCATCTTCTCCTCATATTCTTCTCATCTTCTTTCTTCCTCATTCACCACCGCATCCTCCTCTTCACCCTTCCATCCATCATTCATCACCTCCTCGCTTCCTCCTTCTTATCACGTCATTCTTTATCATCTTCATCTTCTTCACCTTCTTCTTCACTTTCCTTACCCTCTTCATCGCTTTCATCTCCTTCTTCATCTCTTTCACCCTCCTCACCTTCATCTTCTTTACCTTCCTCACCTTCTTCACCTTCTTCCCCTTCCTCACCTTCATCGCCTTCTTCCTCCCCTACAGCAGGAGCCGGAGAGACAGGGCGTGTGTGGTACGTTACGTCACAGCACCAATTGGAAGTGTTTTCTGCTTACCTTGTTGATCCTGGCCTGCCTCACTGCCATCGCCTGGTGTAGACTAACTCAGGTAATGAATGACCTCACACCTGCTTACTTACCTACCTGCCTGTCTGCTTACCTGCTTACCTGTCTGCTTACCTGCCTGCCTCTTCCTTGTCTTACTTTTTTTGGGGGGATATGTTCTGTTTTTTTTTTTTTTTTTTAATCTATTTAGTCTCTATTTCTCTACCTGGTTCCTTATCTTGTCTTTTTCTCTCTTTTTTTAATCTATTTATCTATTGATCTGTTTTTTTTTCTTTTTTACCAGGTTGTCTTCCTCTGTCTTCCTCTCTGCTACAATATAAAGTTGTGAATATAAATCTTCTAACAGCGAAAAAATAATATTAGATTGTATGTTATTTTTTTTTCCCTTTTCCTTTTACCCAAATCCTCTTTTCCTCTTTGTCTTCTCTCTTCCTACCACCTGCATTTCTTTTTGCTTCATCCCTCCTCCCCATCCTCCCCTTCCTCCTCCTCTTCCTCCTCCTCTTCCTCCTCCTCTTATTCTTATTCTTCTTTCACGCATCTTTATTCCTTCCCGTCATCTTTTCTATTCTTTGTCTTTGCTTATTCCAACTTTGTCACAATATATCATCTCGGATCTTGCTCTTTTTCGTTCTTGCATATTCTCTCTCATCTCCATTCCTTCACATATTTTTTTTACCTTCTCTCCTCCTTCTCCTCCTTCTTCCGCCTCATCTTTTCTTACTGTCACCTCATAATTTTCTCCCCAATTTTCACCCCCTTCAATTTCACTCCCTCAATATATTCAGCTTCACCTCACACTCTCCTCCCTTCTCCCCTCCGTTTCTCCCTTTATTATCACTCCTCTCTTCCTTCCCTTCCCTTTCATCCATTCCTTCCTCTCTCCCATATCTTCCTACTTTAGTGCTATTCAATATCCCTTGTGTCATCTTCCTCCTTTCCTACCTCTTCTCCTTTCATTCTTCCCTCACTTACATAATCTTACACCTTTCTATACCTTGCTGCCCTTCCTCTTTCTTCCTGGTTTCCCCTCTCTCTTCACTGCATTCCTCTTTTCCCCTTACATCTTTCCCCTACATTACCTTTCCTTACCTGCGCCTTATTTCAGGTAACGAAGGTGTTCCTGGACTTTGACACCTTTCCAATTACCATGACGCGTAAGCTGAGTGCCTGTGAGGATGGCTACCTGTATATACCTGTGGCCTTCCTGGCTATGTTGTACCTGGTCTACCTCCTCGAGTGCTTCCATTGCCCCACCAGAATGCAGGTAAATACATACACTCACCTGTAAATGGGTAGATAGATAGGTAGATTGGTAGGTAGGTAGATGAATGGGAGAAATACTTAGGTTGGTTGGGAATAAGATAGAAAAAAAGGTGTTTGTTGAGGTGAGTTTTTAGGTCCGTGTTAGTGTCCTCGCCTTAGCTGTATTTGATTAAGTTTGTTTGTCACCTGAACCACTTAATTCGATGTAGGAAAAATGTAGAATAATGAGGTATGTTTAGATTTACCTGGAATTTAATGATCTTTTTCATACTCTCATTTTTTTCTCTCTTTCTTGCTCCTTCTCTCTCTCTATCTTTCTCTCTTCCTCCTCCCCTCCCTAATCCACGTGTTCTCCTTCCCTTCTCTCTGTCCTTCTCTCTTACACTCACCCTTTCTCACCCTCTCTCATCTCTTATTTAAACTTTCATATTTACTTATTTGATCTCACTTCTTAACTTTTAACCTTTACCCTTTCTTATCTTTTTTATCTCTCTCTCTCATCAATTGTGTACCGTCCTTTCTTCTTTGCCTTCCTCTCTTCCCTCCTCCTCTTCCTCTTTTTTCTCCCTCCCAGCTGACCCACACCACCCCGGCATCGCATGTGGAGGCTATGATAGAGTCCATGAGGGCAGCCCAGCCTGTCATCTGGTGGAAGGCCATGTGTTACCACTACGTCAGGAGGTGCCGCCACGTTACCCGCTACAGGAACGGGGATGCCTATACCAGCACACAGGTGAGTGCAGGTGGGAGAATAGGTGGGAACAGGTGAGCACAGGTGTAAAAACAGGTAAGAGTAAGAACACAATAGTTATACCTCACTGTCTGTCTACTATATAACTACTAACCTTTATATTCTACGGGTGTTACATCCTACTAAATCTACCTGTCTATTTACCTGTTTAATCACCTACCTTTCTCCCTTCTTCAGGTGTTCTACGAGCGCGTTAACTCTCACTCCGTCGGCACTTGTTTCCTCTTTTCCAACTGTGGCGCGAGGGACATTTCCAAGAAGCTGGTGAACCTATCTAAGTACGCGTGCACCAAGATAAGGTAAGACAAGACTATGATAAAGAAGGGAATGGAAGGAATGAGGAAAGGAAATAAGGTTGATAGAAAAGAAGGAACCTGAGTTTATGCAGAGAAGGAAATGGAAAGGGAAACAAGATAGATACAGAGGAAAGATTCAGTTTATAGAAAGAAGGAAATGTAAAGGGAAACGAAGGGGAAAGATGTCAACTAGAGTAAATAAATGGAATAGGAGAGAGGAAGGAAATAAAAGGTAAATATTAAGAAAGAGGATGAATGAGATAAGATAAGAGAAAGTGAGGAAGAAGAAAATAAATGGATAGTGGAAGAGAAAGTTGAGATTGAAAGACGATGGAATAGAAATGAAGTGGATAGAGGAAATTAGAGATAAGGAACAGGAGCGGAAAATTAATGAAAGAAGAGAGAGAGAGAGAGAGAGAGAGAGAGAGAGAGAGAGAGAGAGAGAGAGAGAGAGAGAGAGAGAGAGAGAGAGAGAGAGAGAGAGAGAGGAGAGAGAGAGAGAGAGAGAGAGAGAGAGAGAGAGAGAGAGAGAGAGAGAGAGAGAGAGAGAGAGAGAGAGAGAGAGAGAGAGAGAGAGAGAGAGAGAGAGAGAGAGAGAGAGGAGAGAGAGAGAGAGAGAGAGAGAGAGAGAGAGAGAAAAAAATACCGTATCCAATAATCCTTGCTTTCCTACCTTCCTCTATCCTTCCCTCCTTCATTCCTTCTTTCCTCCCTTCTCTCCTTCATTCCCTTCTTCCTTTC
>JAXIVD010011435.1:0-11358 GCA_036785275.1 Cancer borealis
GTAGTAGTAGTAGTAGTAGGTAGTAGTAGTAGTAGTATAGTAGTAGTAGTAGTAGTAAGAATAGTTTCAGTGTTCCTGGTATACGTAATGGTGTATCTTAGGACTGAACACACAACACCAGTCTAGAAAAAAGTTATGGACTGCGAGCTGACTGGAATAAGAACCAGAAAACAAAAAAATAAACAAGAGCATTGCATTTACCGTCGAGAGAGAGAGAGAGAGAGAGAGAGAGAGAGAGAGAGAGAGAGAGAGAGAGAGAGAGAGAGAGACTTTTAGCAATCGACGCACCACAATACTTTATGGTTGCAAGTGTGTCAGGCAGGAATGGGTTGTGTTAGGCGTGTGTGGCATTGCTGTGAGGTTAGTCTTGCATCCCCAGCACCAGGAGGGAAGAAATGAGGGGTGAGTCTCTTCTGTAAACTGCTCTGTAATTATGAGTCCCATGACGCTAATGTTGGAGGAGGAGGGGGAGGAGGAGGAGGAGGACGACGAGGAAACTTAAAAGAAAGAAGATTATTTAATACCTGAAGAGGAAAAAAGATAATTAACTGAATGGAAGAGAGGACGAGAGAGGAAAGACATAAGGAGAAGTAGGGAAGTAAAAAAACCGATGAAGAGGAAGAGAAGGTAGTAATACAAGAGGATCAGGAAGAGGAGAGAGGCAGAGTTAGAGGATGAAGAGGAGGAAGACGAAGAGGAGGAGGAGGAGGAGAGGAGGAGGAGGAGGAGGAGGAGAGGAGAAGGAGGAGGAAGGGAGGGAGGAGGCACATTTTAAGTTTCCTGACCCTGTTTTGGCTCTTTCATTGCCATCTTTGGTCGAAGACACGACTTTGAGGAGCATTTAAAGATTATACCTTCATGAGCAAGGAGCAAGGCACTAACTCTCTCTCTCTCTCTCTCTCTCTCTCTCTCTCTCTCTCTCTCTCTCTCTCTCTCTCTCTCTCTCTCTCTCTCTCTCTCTCTCTCTCTCGCGTATTGTTCAGTAGGGAGAGAAGGGAGAGGGGAGGGAGGGAAAGAGGGGAAAACAGCGGCTCTGGCAACTTTAAGGGTGATTTTCAGGGAGAGATTTTTGGGGTTTTAGGGGAGAATTAGGGTGGGTCACTGGGTCTGTGTGTGTGTGTGTGTGTGTGTGTGTGTGTGTGTGTGTGTGTGTGTGTGTGTGTGTGTGTGTGTGTGTGTGTGTGTGTGCGTGTGCGTGCGTGCGTGCGTGTGTGTGTGTGTGTAATTACCTCTCCCTAGCACACACAGGTTGTCGTAATGGTGGTCATGAGGCTGTGAAATATTAGGAACTTTTGGGATCATTGGAGAAAAAATGTCTTCAGTGGCAACTCTCAGGGAAGGAAGGTCGTGTTGAGCTGATGGTTGACCTTATGGGGGGAAGAGAAGGGAGGGGAGGGAAGGAAGGGAAGGGAGGAAAGTAGGAATGGGAATGGAGGAAAGTGTGCATAGGAATGGAGGAAAATTGGAAGAACTGTAGAATGTTGTGGAAGTTATGAGTGATAGGAATATAGGAATTGTCTACTACTGCTACTCCTACTGCTACTTCTACTACTACTACTACTTCTACTATTGCTACTACTACTACTACTACTACTAATAATAATAATACTGCTACTACTACTACTATTACTATTACTATTACTATTACTATTACTACTACTACTTCTACTACTACTACTACTACTACACACTATCACCACCATAATAATAATAATAATAATAATAATAATAATAATGATAATAGCAGCATCACAAAGGGTTGCTAAAGAGTCTCCCTTCTGGCTATACTTTCAAAACAGTAATTACTTATCGGTAACAATCATTTTTCCATTGCCATTCTCAAGTATTATTGTAATCCTGAAGCTCACATATTAAAACAAAACAAAAAGCCATTATATTCATACATCATCACATTTTTTTTCACATCATCCAACTTGTATATTCCTATCAAGTATTCACACATATAATAAGTAGAAATATACAACCTATTCTCATCCTTCCTATTTCTTCTATTCCATGAGACGCTAATAGTATATGCTAATCTATCTTTACACTATTAATGGGGCTCGTATCTCTCTCTCAGAATCGGCACTTTTTTCCTCCACTTGCAGGGAAGGAAATTGTAGCGAAATCCAATTAATTAATCTAGGTATCGAGACTGGAAGAGGTGTGGGCTGGACTGGAAGCCTCATTAGCATCTTGGAATAATCCCGGTTTGGCTCGTTCAGGTAAATCCTATTGGGGTGTAAATTAAAGCAGGTGAGTGCAGTTAACGTGGCGCCACCTGGCCTCGAGGACTCATCAGTGCGAGGACGAGGACGAGGGAAAAGGATTAATTTGGGAGAAGCTTGGTGTTTTGATGACATTTGAAGGCAAGGTGTAGGTAGATAAGAGGGAAGGGGAGTTAGGAAGGACCGTACGTGTTAATCCTGTTAGAAGCTTGTGTGTTGGGGAGATGAGGGGTGATGAGGGAAAATGAGGGGAGATGAAGGGTGATGAGGGGAAAAGTTGTTTGATATACTTAATTTGCTAATTCATATGGCTAAGGGATAAGGAAATGTAGGTGTGTGTATAGATTTTTATTATTTTTATTAAGGACTGAGGGAAGGAAGGTAAATGTGACATGTATTTATCTAAGTGTTTTGGTGTTATGAGAGGGGAAGATGGAAGGAGGTGAAGGGACTAGAGTCTTAATGAAGGATATAGAGAAAGGGAATCCATTCTTATCCTATTAAATGGATTAATTACAAGTGTTATTTTACTTTAATCTTTGTTTTGCTTCATTTATCTCACTCTTCCCCACTTCTACCACTTTTTTAAACTCTCCATCTATCAATCTATCAATCAATCTCTCACGTTTGATCCTTCCTGGAAAAATTGTCACGTTGTCTGACCTTTATATAAGAATTGTTTTATTAATATCAACAGAGAGATGAAGGAGCTTAAGTCTGGAGCAAATGAAAGTGCAGGGAGGGAATGTATTGATGCTCAGTCTGGTTCAGTATATGTGGAGTAACAAGCATAGTGCGCAGTGCTTTCTCTCTCTCTCTCTCTCTCTCTCTCTCTCTCTCTCTCTCTCTCTCTCTCTCTCTCTCTCTCTCTCTCTCTCTCTCTCTCTCTCTCTCTCTCTCTCTCTCTCTCTCTCTCCAGCGTGTCGAGTTTGATAAGAGAGGACAAAAAATCGAAGTATATCCTACGTATTATAGTTTTTATGCAACTTTTTTGGTACTGAATGTGTACAAAAATCATGTTACATACTCTTTATTTTTTGTTCATACTGGTTCATAAAGTTATTGTGAAGAATGTAATAATGGCTTTAGGGTGATATGACTTTTTTTTTTTAGTGTAGTGTCATTTTGAGAGAGAGAGAGAGAGAGAGAGAGAGAGAGAGAGAGAGAGAGAGAGAGAGAGAGAGAGAGAGAGAGAGAGAGAGAGAGAGAGAGAGAGAGAGAGAGAGAGAGTAAGAGAGGAAAAAGTGAATCTGCCAAAATCCCAAGCTATGAATTCCTTTGCTCATCCCTTTAAGGTCAGTCTGGCGTTAGACTGAGATCCTTTCCTGACCTGCCGTGACCCTTGCCGCTCGTTTCTCATTGGCTGATACCAGAGATAAGGCGAAGCGACGTCAGACTCACTGCCAGGAAGACTTAACTCCAGGTCAAGTTCTCGTGCCATTATTTCCAAGTCTATTTTCAGAGGAGGAGGAGGAGGAAGGAGGAAGAAAATGTTTTTTTTTTTTAAGTTCTTCCTCTTTCTTTATTTGTGATTTTTCTCTCGGCTATTTTTCGCTGCAGGAAAATGTTTAGATAATGTGTAGTTGTTGTTTTTTTCCGTCACGTGTGTGTGTGTGTGTGTGTGTGTGTGTGTGTGTGTGTGTGTGTGTGTGTGTGTGTGTGTGTGTGTGTGTGTGTGTGTGTGTGTGTGTGTTGAAACAGTAATCCTAAGGGAAATGTGCGTGTTGGGTGCGGCGGGGTCTGGGGTGGGGTTGGGGGGCAGATTAGGTGTGTGGGGGGGATGAAGGGGCGGAGGGGAAGGTAGGTGAAAAGAGGAAGAGAGTCGCATTAGTTATCGCTTAAATGTTTTATTCTGACTATCCTTTGTTGGTAAATTGTCTCCAGCATTAATTCTCCACTTGAGGGTAATTAGCGTGGGCAGACAATCTGGCAATTTGCGTATGAATAATGAAAGGGGAAGCTTAAAGAGTAGGGCGTTGAATAGCCTTCCCCTCGTATTTAGTTGGATACTCAACACACTCCTTCCAAAGCGGACTACATAGTTTCGTAAATAAGTTTTGTATCACTCACTCACTACGGAAAGGTGTGTAGTTTTGTTGTTATTTTTAGTATTCATGACGATTTAGGAAAGTTTGAATACACAACGGTATAAATAAGACTCGTGTCATTTATTCATAATGGATAATTCGTGTAGTATTTCTTATTTTTTCGTGCGAGTGTTGCTGTTTTGCCGTGCGTGGTGTGAAGGGGCAGTGAACGGCGTGGTGTGGCGTGGCGTGGCGTGGCGTGGCGTGGCGTGGCTTGGTAGACGAGGCGGGCAACATTGCTAATGGATTATTCGTGTCTATTCATCATTGTCTTCAGGAATGTCATACGTGCAAGTTTTCATGATTACAGTATAAAAAAAAAATTCCATTGCTAAAATATTCCAGACTATTTCTGTGCTACGAAAAAAGAAGTAAATGTGACGTTGAATGCTAAATATATACATTGGACAATGAAATATGATAATAACGTTGATTTTCAAACAAAAAATAAACGTGAAATGAGATGGCATTGGCCTTAATCCTAAACAGAAACAAAACTATTACTTCGCGAAACAACGGAGCTATCTTTTCAATAGGTAAAACAAGTGAATCTTCGCTGCGTAACATTCCCAGTAAATCGTCCGGCATCAGTGACTGCAGGATGGCAGGACTTAATAGGAGAACGCCTCGTGCATTAAGTCTGGAGTGCATAGCGTCGCCTCCCTCACACCACGGCGAGCAAATCTTTCAACATAATTCCAGGATTGTTGAAAACCTGCTTTTATCGCATCACTGCCTCCTCAGATTGCTTTCTCCACGCAGCGACGGATAGAACGAGCCTATTTTTTTTTCTTTTTCTATCTTATATCCAGGCACAAACGTCCCTCCAGCCACTACTCGCTTGAATTTCATGAGTGAACGTAATTTGCCGTAAAGATGAGTTCCTTTTGCACGTCTCTGGCTTGGAGTTTCCTTCCCCCCGTCCTGCCACTTACACTATATTACCTCCACCGTCATCTCTAGTATTACCTCCACTTCTATTTCATCTCCTTTAGATTTACCTCCAATTTTTTTTCACACACTAACCCCTATTTTTTTTTCCTGCATGTACTGTTCCTCTCGACCTCAACAACCACCACCACCACCACCACCACCACCACCACCACCACCACCACAGGCTTGGGCTTCCTCCTGCTGTGGAAGGGAATATTACATAGTGTTCCTCCACCATTGACAACACACAAACCTCAGGGAAGCCTCTCCTTTTCCACATCCTTCCCCTCAGCCCATCCCCGCCTCCCCTCGAAGCTGTCCTACTATCCCTCAATTTGTGTTCGTCTTTCTTTCCTTGTAGTCCATGCTCTCTCTCCCTCCCCCTTCAACCACACATCCCTTGCCTCGCCCCCCGTGTCATCTTGTTACCCTGATGGCCTCTATCAGTGGAGAGAGAGAGTAATCGAATTGGTCTTACTTTTGGAGTATCTTACTGTATGTCAAGCGGTGAGACAGTGTCGGTTTCATTTCTTTCTTTCTATCTTAAGTCTTGCGTATACACCACCATCACCACTACTACTACTACTACTACTACTACTACTACTACTACTATTACCAATAACAATGACAACAACAATAAGTAAGACAGGATTCGAGGGGGAATAAAAAAATAAAATAAGGACAAAGAACTGAAGGGAGACAGACAGCAACGACAGTGACAGTGGTTGTGGTTGTGGTTGTGGTGAGTTGACAGGGAAGTAGCCAGAGGTAAAGTTGTACATTTGTGGGATATCGGGCGAGCGATTGGTCTTGGTGAGGCAGGAGGAAGGAGATGGAGGAAGAAGATAGTAATCGGTAGTGATTGTGGTGGTCGTAGGTACGCAATCCTTCTCCTGTTACATCCGCCTTGAAAGTGAGTGTGATATCAAGGGTGGCGCTGCGCTGCGTAGGGACCTTCCGTTCACCCTGAGGCATTACTCCGCGGCGCTGGCGTGTGTAAGTCTCAGCGTGAATCTGCCTGAGGTTTAAAATTCCCACGCGGGGTGGTCGATGGCCGCGCGTCCCGCTCTTGGCAGCCAATCGGTTCTCCTGTAGCGTCTCTTGGGCCGCTGATTGGTTCCCGCCTCGATGAACACACTCGCATCACAGTGCGCGCGAGGAGAAAGATCTCGAGGACTCTGCCTTTGCTAACAAGTTCCCTTTACACAGCTTGGAAGGTCAGAGGTATTGCGTGGGACGTGGTGGGGAGGTGCGTGCGTGCGGGCGTGAAGAGGCACCGTGGGCTGAGGTGATCGGCGCGGGCGGGATCTGAATGAAACTGGAAACTCTCTTAGGATGCCGCGGCGCTCAGCTGGAGGCGTGTGGCATCTGAGCGTGGAGGAGCTGTGGTGGTTGTGGATGTTTATTCATTAACATCGGCGTGTGGAGCGTGCACCTGCGTCCGCCGTCCTCCAGGTGAGAGCCACTTGCTCCCTGGCACTCCATTGGCCCTCCAACCACACGTGCCGTCCTCCCAGGTGGCGCGGCGGTGCTTCGTGTGCTTCGAACTAACACAGGAAAGACTGAAAAACTTAGAAAAGCGTGATAAAGGCGAAACTTCAGCTTTAAAAAGGAGGAAACGCGTCTGGAGTAACAGGTAGACGGAGAGTGAGCAGACGAGCGGATACGGGAGGCGTGTGTGTGTGTGTGTGTGTGTGTGTGTGTGTGTGTGTGTGTGTGTGTGGCAGGACTCGTTTTGCTCCGTCCTTACACTACTACTACGGCCGCGGCGAGTATTGAGGCTCTGAAGGACGCGTTGTGGTGCCGATAACTTTGTGACATGAGAACACACACACACACACACACACACACACACACACACACACACACACACAGACGGAAATCATATATAATACATAATACACAAGGAACGTTTTTAGGACCGCCACGAGATGGTTCCTGAACATAAAAAAAACTGTGGCTGTGCGGACCATGCGGACTCGTAACACCATGACGATGTTTGTGACTTTTAACCACAACCATAATACAAATAAACTTATATCCATGAGTTACGAGGGGAAAAAAAATAGAATATTGCATTTATCAGTGAAATTACGGATAATTATTTAATTGCTTTGAGCTCATGATAGGAAAAAAAAGTTGTAAGTGGATTGTTATGTGGATGGAAACGTTGTGGTTGTAATGTGGTTGGAAGCGTATAGTACAGTTAAGTGTGGTGGTGTTTGTGGTGGCGGCGGCGGCAGATGGTGTGGTGGGTGGCAGTGTTTGTTTGTGTCGTGTGGAGCGGAGGCAGCATGAGAAATAATGTGTTGGGTGGACTTGTGTACCGTGCGTGGAGTGGGTGTTGGGTGGAGTAGATAAACGGTGTGGTGGTGGTGGTGGTGGTGGTGGTGGTGTGGTGTTTACAGATAAGAACAGTGTTGTAATATTGTATCTGAGTGTGGAATGGTGTAGAAATAAATGAGTGAGTCGTGTTGTATCGTGTGTGGTGTAGTGTGGAAGGGAGTGGATGAACGGTGATGTTGTGGTGTGGTGTGGTGTTATGGTCTGGCGTTGTGGTGTGGTGTGGTGGTCTGGTGGTGTGGTGTGGTGTGGTATGGTAAACTGGCATTCTGTTTTGACTAGTGGTGGAGTGCCATGACTGCCAATGATGTGGTTGAAGGTGATGGATCTGTTATGGTGTGGTAATGATTGTGGTGGTGATGGTGGTGATGGTCGTGGTTGTGTTGGTGACTTATGGTATATAGTGTTGGTGGTGATGACAAGGGAAGGGAAGGATGAAAGAGGAGGAGGAGGAGGAGGAGGAGGAGGAGGAGGAGTAGTATATATTCCTTAGGTTAACTGCAGGAGTAAATCAAGTCATGGAAGTAGAAGGCGGTGTAGGTGAAGGTAGTGGTGGTGGTGGAGGTTGGGGGTGGTGGAGGTGGTGGTGGTAGTGGTGGAGGAGGTATAGTCAGCTGACCGGACACCTGCTGCTGCACTGCTCTCTTTCCTCCCTCCCTCCGTCCTTACCTACCTCTGTACGTCCCTCCTTCCCTCCTTCCCTCCTTCCCTCCTTCCATCCTACCTCCCTCCGTCCCCCTCTCACGCACCACTACAGTTCGATACTCACCTGTCTTCCTCCTCCTCCTCCTCCTCCTCCTCCTCCTCCTCCTCCTCCTCCTGCTATACCTGCTACGTATTGCCAAAAATCCTTTCACAAAATCTCATAACGCTCTTTCCCTGCAATACGCACTCACACACGCAATATTCAGGGTACACTCATTCACGCACTGCTGACACGCGTTAGAATCCAGGTAACATTCGGGGGTGAAAAAGCAGCATTCATTTGGTCGTTGGTCGCACGCTTTGCACGCATTCATTTACGTAACATTGAAGGTGTCATGCGAATGGTTGAGTGTAACATTGAGTGCAGAGCGTCGCGTGCTGCATGAGACATAAGAGCATCACAAAGCGAGCACTTCAGAAACAGATGGACAGGCAGGCTTGCACTCTCACACACTAGTATTGAACTCGCAAGAATTTTTAGAGACCTAATAACCCATTCTGGAAGTCTGGAAAAAATGCACTTTGAGATGTAAAAAAAAGTTATATTCGAGCTGTTAAAATAAACATTCATGCCTAAAAAAATGTGAACTAAAAATTCTCTTTGCAAAAACAAATCCTGCATCGAAAGAGAGAAGGAGAGAAAAAAAATAGTAAAAAACACTTATGTCCTTAAAGCGTACACTCGTTCGCTCTAAAAACACGTTATTGCTCTCAAAACAAGTTAAAAATGCACGCAAAAAGCACTATGCACGTGACACATTGATACACGCAACGTCCATCAATGTTATCGATGCAATATCTTGAAAATTGGATGAAAATGTCATGAAATTGCTGTTAACGATAGACATCTTCCTTTACTTCCTCGCTCGATAAGGACTGATAAGAAGTTAATTGCTTATGATGAGATAACTAGGGCAGTGTGTGAGTGGGGGGAGGCTGTGTGTGTGTGTGTGTGTGTGTGTGTGTGTGTGTGTGTGTGTGTGTGTGTGTGTGTGTGTGTGTAGGGAAAGTGACATTTGATTTACTTCCAATGCATTTTCATTCACAATATAGTTTTTTAAAAGCAAAGTTTCATTTCTATTTCATTTAGTTTCTTTTTACGTATTCCTATCGTGGACACACTTTTTTTTTTATAACTACATATAACAATTTCCGTCCAGGTGATCATTAATAATTATACGTCATGAAAATAAGAGGCAAGGTTGTTCTGTCCATATGTACAAGTCAAAAAGAAAGAAAAAGTTAATTCATATATGGTTTGGAAAGAGTCAAATACCAAACGTCACCTATTACTCCCTCGCTTCCCTTCCCCTCACCTTTATTTAACCATTCATGTCACATCTTCCTTTATCATTCCCCTCATGTTCTCTCCATTTTGTTTCAGCTCCTCATGATTTCTTTACTCCTCCTCCTCCTCCTCCTCCTCCTCCTCCTCCTCCTCCTCCTCCTCCTCCTCCTCCTCCTCCTCCTCCTCCTCCTCCTCGACTCCCCTGGGAATGAGGAGTGATATTTACCCTGCAAGGAGTGAATAATGCAGAGGCTGTTGGGGATTAGGTGTGGGTGGCTGGGGACGTGCTCTGTGGGATGAGGATTCTTGGAGGAGGTGCCTGAAGGAGGAGGAGGAGGTGGTGGTGGTGGTGGTGGTGGTGTGTGTGCTTTGGGCTTAGTTTGATGGTGTGGATATTGGGTTGTTGTTGTTGTTGTTGTTGTTGTGGGTTTGAGAGAGAGAGAGAGAGAGAGAGAGAGAGAGAGAGAGAGAGAGAGAGAGAGAGAGAGAGAGAGAGAGAGAGAGAGAGAGAGAGAGAATATAGTCACACACTTATAAAGATAGCACCATGAGTAGGGTAATTCCACCTCATTTACAACTTTAAGTTTCCTCGTTCCACTCAACCGAGCTCCACACACACACACACACACACACACACACACACATACACACACACACACACACACACACACACACACTACACACACACACACACACACACACACACACACACACACACACACACATACATACACACACACACACACACACACACACACACACACACACACACAGAGGCGCCTCGTGTATGTATGTGCGTGGCAGGTGATGTCTTCTTCCTTGAGCCTCGCCAAGTGAGGTGGAACGCAGTAATAGTTCATTAAATTTGCAAATTATAGAGATACAATGGTGGTGAGGGGACGAGGGGAAGAGGTAAGGGGAAGGGGTGAGGGGAAGGTCCTCTCAACCTCTCTCTGGTTGTGTGTGTGTCGTTCTAAATCTGCTTTTATGGAACAGGTGGATAAGTGGCCTTTTTTTTTACACTAATTAGATAATAAAACATATCAAACCCAAAAAAAAGTCTACCTGAGAAAAATATCAAACCTCCCAAAGTGATTCAGTCTTTCAGGAAATCAAAAATACATGAAACAAACATCACAAGTGTTTTCTTAAAGAGTGAAAAAAAGAAAACTGTATTAAAAAAGTCAAAGACGGTTACTCATACAAAAAAAAAAAAACGATGAGTGTGAGGCAAGTGTGAGGAGGTGTTTTGGAGGAGGGGGAGTGGAGGAAAGCCGCAGCAGTGGTGGTTGTGGTGGTGGTTGTGGGGGTGGGGGTGGTGGTCGGGGTTGTGGGGACGAGCATGGTGATCAGCATGCTACAATGTGCCCCATACATCAAGAACTTTTGTCAAACCATTCACACTTGGAAGGTTGAGGAAGGCACCCCACTTACCTCTAATGGCCTTGCAGCCTCCAATACCTCCAACACCTCCTCCCCTACCTCCGAGGAGCAGAAGGAGGAGGAGGCAGGAGGGGGAGTTGGATTAATAGGAGAGAGGAAAGAACATCCATGCGACATCATCACTAGAGACAGGTAAGCCAACTCACCTGTATATTGGAGATGCTAACTAAAAGAGAAGATGAATGGAAGAAAATGTAAGATAAAGTGAAAATAACGTGAGGTGAGATAGAGAAGGTGTGGTAAAGAAGGAAATTAGGATAAGATAAGGATAAGGATAGGTAAGGCAGATTAGATATATAGAAATAGAAGAGATACCAAAGGAAATGAT
>JAXIVD010011436.1:2500-5000 GCA_036785275.1 Cancer borealis
TCTCGAAGCTTTTCTCTGGAAAGTAGCTAATTTTATATACTTATAATAATGGTACATTTAATAAGGAAATCATTGAATCCTTCAAAATTTTCATATCTGAAGTATTTCACGAAATATGTTCATGTATCTTGGTGTGTGTGTGTGTGTGTGTGTGTGTGTGTGTGTGTGTGTGTGTGTGTGTGTGTGTGTGTGTGTGTGTGTGTGTGTGTGTGTGTGTGTGTGTGTGTGTGTGTGTGTGTGCCTATTACCTATGCTTTGGGTATCACCAGGAGGTAGGAAACGTACAGTGGAAATTGCAGCACTTGATAACCATTACTAGTCTCCATCCTTGAAAACACAACCTCACCATCCTCTTTTCCTTATGTTGGTGATTGTTTTTATAATAAATTTGCTTTCAGTTTCTCTCGTGCAACAGTTTGAGGTGGAGGTGGAAGAGGATCTGAGGTGCGACCCGGAGGCCTCCTTCACCACCTTGGTCTCCAGTGCTGCTTCAAGGTCGTCCACCCCGTTTCCCCCACACTCTGTCTGCACATCAAATTCCTAGGTTTCCCATGTCATCCTAGCGTAGATTCCAGCTTGTGACTCCCATCACCCAGCCCAAGTAGTGACTCCCATCACCCAGCCCAAGTAGTGACTCCCATCACCCAGCCCAAGTAGTGACTCCCATCACCCAGCCCAAGTAGTGACTCCCATCACCCAGCCCAAGTAGTGACTCCCATCACCCAGCCCAGGTAGTGACTCCCATCACCCAGCCCAAGTAGTGACTCCCATCACTCAGCCCAAGTAGTGACTCCCATCACCCAGCGCAACTAATGACTCCCATCACCCAGCCCACGTAGTGACTCCCATCACCCAGCACAACTTGTGACTCCCATCACCCAACCCAACTTGTGACTCCCATCACCCAACCCAACTTGTGACTTAACAACAGCCAAACCCCATCACTGCTGTTTCCCCCAGCATCAGTGATCACCCATCACGACCAGACAACACATCACTGCTGCTTCCCCCAGCATCAGTGATCACCCATCACGACCACACAACACATCACTGCTGCTTCCCCCAGCACCAGTTATCACCCATCACGACCAGACAACACATCACTGCTGCTTCCCCCAGCACCAGTGATCACCCATCACGACCACACAACACATCACTGTTGCTTCCCCCAGCACCAGTGATCACCCATCACGACCAAACAAGAAACACAACACATCACTGTTGCTTCCCCCAGCATCAGTGATCACCCATCACGACCAAACAAGAAACACAACACATCACTGTTGCTTCCCCCAGCATCAGTGATCACCCATCACGACCAGACAACACATCACTGCTGCTTCCCCCAGCACCAGTGATCACCCATCACGACCACACAACACATCACTGCTGCTTCCCCCAGCATCAGTGATCACCCATCACGACCACACAACACATCACTGCTGCTTCCCCCAGCACCAGTGATCACCCATCACGACCACACAACACATCACTGCTGCTTCCCCCAGCACCAGTGATCACCCATCACGACCACACAACACATCACTGCTGCTTCCCCCAGCACCAGTGATCACCCATCACGACCAGACAACACATCACTGCTGCTTCCCCCAGCACCAGTGATCACCCATCACGACCAGACAACACATCACTGCTGCTTCCCCCAGCACCAGTGATCACCCATCACGACCAGACAACACATCACTGCTGCTTCCCCCAGCACCAGTGATCACCCATCACGACCACACAACACATCACTGCTGCTTCCCCCAGCACCAGTGATCACCCATCACGACCAGACAACACATCACTGCTGTTTCCCCCAGCATCAGTGATCACCCATCACGACCAGACAACACATCACTGCTGCTTCCCCCAGCACCAGTGATCACCCATCACGACCACACAACACATCACTGCTGTTTCCCCCAGCATCAGTGATCACCCATCACGACCACACAACACATCACTGTTGCTTCCCCCAGCACCAGTGATCACCCATCACGACCAGACAACAAATCACTGCTGCTTCCCCCAGCATCAGTGATCACCCATCACGACCACCCAACACATCACTGCTGCTTCCCCCAGCACCAGTGATCACCCATCACGACCACACAACACATCACTGCTGTTTCCCCCAGCACCAGTGATCACCCATCACGACCAGACAACACATCACTGCTGCTTCCACCAGCATCAGTGATCACCCATCACGACCACACAACACATCACTGCTGCTTCCCCCAGCATCAGTGATCACCCATCACGACCACCCAACACATCACTGCTGCTTCCCCCAGCACCAGTGATCACCCATCACGACCACACAACACATCACTGCTGCTTCCCCCAGCATCAGTGATCACCCATCACGACCAGACAACACATCACTGCTGCTTCCCCCAGCACCAGTGATCACCCATCACGACCAAACAACACATCACTGCTGCTTCCACCAGCACCAGTGATCACCCATCACGACCAGACAACACATCAC
>JAXIVD010011436.1:7500-10000 GCA_036785275.1 Cancer borealis
TTGTAGCGGTCATTATTTGATCATGACTACCATCACCATTGTTATGTATTTAAAAATGACCGTGCGAATTTAACTAATAGATACATATCACGGTCATGGTCTAACCAAGTTAGTTAGACCATGATTGATGACCACGGTCACCTCAAAACATGGAATCCGTTGATTCAAAATTCGAATCTCGCTACCTACTGCTCATCCCCCCGCCACACACACTCATGGGTAATAAAGTAGGATAGTTTGCAACTTATCAATGTTGTTATATGTTAACTTGGTGCAGTCTAAGTATTTATAAGTCAGGTTTGCCAAGCTTTGTGCCTTCATAATCATGTTATTCTTCTGTTCCTTAAATATATCCCCCTTGTCTGTTATTATAACACCTAGATACTTAATATTGTTAGTCACACGGATTCCCTCAATGTTCTCTGGTTTGTGTTCTGCGTTGTGTATGATTATTTAGCTTTTTTCTTTATTTATTTCCATGCCATATTCCTTGCTTATTTCCATCAGTGTTTTGATGTTATCACAAGCTTCTTGTAACGCTATTATAAGTCTCATGGAAAATGTTCATAAGCAGAAGAAGAAAAGTGCTTCCTCCATAACGGCTTGTTTTGTTGTTATGATCAGCTGATTCCGCAAGGCGAGTGGTTCTACTTGACACACCTGATGGACAGGGAGACACTAGACGGTGGGGAAGGCCTACATTACCCTTCACCAACTTTGTGCCACATTACTTGCTTCGCCTTGAGTGTCTGGGACTCCCTAATCAACAACAAGGAGAGGAGGAATAAGTAAGTCAAGTTTATTTATATTACAGTACCATTATAATTATTTTTCTTTGATGGGGTAAACAGCATCGGTATATACATACATACATACATATTTGATATGTTTAAATGCCATTATCTTACTGTGTGAGTGCATACACACATGCATTAGGTTTTTTTTTTTTTATATCCTTCGAAGGAATAGATGCTACAGACTAGTAGGTAATATAACTATAGGAATTAATCTATTAATATATAAATTTAATTGCACTTCTGAATTATTCTTTTTTTTTCGGATGTTTTTTTTATTTTTATTTGTATAATTTTTTATTCACTTGTAATGTGCTAACATTCACATTTTATTTCAAGTTTTTTGGTTGTGACAACCATAAGGACACATTCCTGCAGATCCTTGTTGGTTTGGCCAGGAAGTTCCCAGAGTTTGAGGTGGCACAGTGCTGTAATGGGCATTTTGTAATCACCAAGATTCTCCCCGTCGTGGGCGGCAACCTTTTCAATGGTTTTGGCTCCAACTTGTGCAGGGACACAAACTCTGATGTTCACGCCAAGTTGCCCTCCAAACGCCAGGCCACCGGCGACTGTGTGAGGGATACTAGAAGCCATGACCAAATGAAAAGGCAGAAGCTCCAGGGGCAGAAAAAATAGGTGATGGGGGAGATAATGACTGCGTCTTACAAGCCAGTGATTTGTCTCTCTCTTCAAAGGAGTTATACTTACTGCTACTGCAGACTGTTTTTTTTCTGTGCAACAAAGATATTTCTCCCCCTGCAAGACAGTGACTTGTGCTTTTCTTCAAGGGAGCTATACTTATTGCTACTGCAGACAGTGTTATTTTTCTGTGCAACAAAGATATTTTTCCACCTGCAAGACAGTGACTTGTGCTTTTTTTCAAGGGAGTTATACTTACTGCTACTGCAGACAGTGTTATTTTTCTGTGCAACAAAGATATTTTTCCACCTGCAAGACAGTGACTTGTGCTTTTTTTTTTTCAAGGGAGTTATACTTACTGCTACTGCAGACAGTGTTTTTTTTTCTGTGCAACAAAGATATTTCTCCCCCTGCAAGACAGTGACTTGTGCTTTTTTTTTTCAAGGGAGTTATACTTACTGCTACTGCAGACAGTGTTTTTTTTTTCTGTGCAACAAAGATATTTCTCCCCCTGCAAGACAGTGACTTGTGCTTTTCTTCAAGGGAGTTATACTTACTGCTACTGCAGACAGTGTTTTATTTTTCTGTGCAATAACGATATTTCTCTCCCTGCAAGACAGTGACTTGTGTCTCTCTGGACGCAAGTACGCCAATTCTTTGAGAGTGAGGCCATCGTCAGGCGTGTCAACCTGGTGTGCCTTTCTCGATACATCTTGGAGGAGGTGGCAGAGGAGATGCAGACCGCCAGGGAGCAGCTGGTCATGGAGGACAATCGGGTGGTTCAGATGTTGATTGGAGAGCTCTCTGACCTGGACCCTGAACCGCCAGAAGACCTGCTTGCGGCAGCTACATGGCACTTCTCGGGGAACCTGGGCAGGATGTCCTTGGGTGAAATTATTGCAAATATGGTGTTTTTATTGGTGTCTTAGGATTGAATAATTGTCGCCCACCGATGACGTATGTTGACTAATTTGTTTTTGTTGTTCATAAAAATATTCTTCACATCACTTTGAGGTGTTTGCTTTTTGTTTGAGGTTTCTATGATGATTTTAAGTATTTTATTCAAA